>BLSH010408054.1:531570-545154 GCA_018402905.1 Glandirana rugosa
CGATAACTCTGTACTAAAACATAGACAGAGAACCACTTTTATAGTTGTTTTTTTTTATGAAATCCCCACGTACCAGATTAAAAACCCAAATTTTTTTTTTTTTAGAAAGTAGCGACGGCAATTCTTTTGTATGGAAAAAACTATTCCTATTTACCGTTACATACATTTTGTGTGTCTCCACAACGACACGGAATCTATTACTGTAACAATGAACCTTCCAGACATTCACCTTCGGACTTGGTAACCGTAGTGAACAGAAACTGATGGAATGATACAAGATATACATAAAAGTTAGAAAAAAAGTTTAGATAGGAAAAAAAGATTGAAAATACATATAGAACATAGTAAGGTAGTCAAAGACAAGTGATGCCAATGGTTCAGGCTTCCACTTACAGACCTTCCAAGTAACAATGTCATTATCTAAGGCACAGCAACACCTCTGTGTGTTTTACATACATTGCCATTTATCCTTATCAAAAAAGGTATGTTTTCTTAACGGCAGCGATGAAAGATTTTTTTTTTTTTAAACCCAAAAATTAGACCATGCACCCCTAAAGTATTTTTTTTTGTTGATATTTTCACCAAGAGACAGATACAAAATCATGTCTCAATAGCCGTGCTACTTTGTTATAAAACTGATTTTAGGGACAATTTGCTGCTATGAATATACCAAAGTAGACAATTAAAAATTCACAAAAACAGCGGAGAAAAAAAAAAAATATATATACATTTCTTAAGTTGCGCATTTATATTTGGTTTTTAACATCTTCATTGGAAATTTCAATACAACCTAAACAACCCATTAGCCATATGCTGTTCCTGAGCAGCCCAGCAAATACAATTTCATCAGACAATTGTTATAAACCATTACTTACCTGTCGTATAAGAGGGAACTTTGCAAGTTTGTGAACAGGTGGCGGTTGGAGGGTCTGCTTGCTGTGTGTCGTTTGCATACGGCATAGAATTACAATGACAACTGCCATGGCCACGGCTAGAAATCCTGAAGTGTAGATAATTATATCCACATATCTGGACTCTGCTGGCTCTGCCTCCTCTATAAAGTCTTCATCTGGTGAGGAAAGGAAGTAGAGACAGAGGGTCAGTGCTACATCTGTGACCTTGACCTTCTTCATGGACCTTGCATCCCCTCTCACCCTATCCAATCTGTTATCCCAAATCCACCCACACGACAGTAAGAACTTAATTTACAGATGTGGCTTCTGCTTCTTACAATAGCATGTAGATCAACATTAATGTTCAATTAAAAATAAATATTTATCACCAAAGTAATACATTCCCTGCATCTGCCCTAAATCTCTATCATCATACTTAACACACTTTTTTTTGTTGCCAGTATAATTATGTATCTTGCTGTATAGAACCTCTAACAAACAAAACATTCCTTAAAAGAGAACCAGTCAATATGGGACATATTTATGATCTGAATATTCGGTCTTAAAAAGTAGTACAATTCAGATATTGATGAAACAAAAGACACGCAACGCGTGCTCCCTCTTTAACTTCACTTATTTTGTGCGAATCAGTCTCTTAACCCTAAACCACCGATTTTTTAAATTATGCAAGTTGGCAGCAGTGTTAACTTCAATTTCGTTTCAGGTCATAGCCTTTTGACTAAATTGCCATTTAAGTTGTAATCTTAGTCATCTGAATGGTTTTAATTGACTGAAATCATCAGTACACTTCAGTCGATTAAAATCGAATGGGTTTAGTTAAATTGTAATGTTTATTTTTTATCTTAAAGAAGAGTTCGACCCAAAAGTGGAACTTCCGCTTTAAAAAGGGAAGGTGACCACCCGACATGCCACAATTGGCATGCCTTTTTTTGGGGGGGGGGGGGGGCCCCCCCCCCCCCCCCCCTCTGCGATCTTCTGGGACACGTCACAGGTCCCAGTATATGCACCGGCCATTCACAGCGCGCAGGGACCCGAGAAGAGGACGATCCGGGCTGCTCTGTGCAACACCAGCTGCACAGAAGAGCAAGTATAACATGCTTTGTTTTTTTGTTTTTGTTTTTTTACAAACATAACACACACACACACACACCAAGCCTTTGCAATCACTTTAGGTTTGAACATTCACTACAGACACAGAGTTAGCCATTGTGATATATAACCAGTGTTAATTTTGGCATCAGATTTTGGATTTCATTTCAGTCATAGCCTTTTGACTAAAATGCCGTTTTAGTCAACATAGTGTTAATTTTGTCAACGAACTTAACACTGGTTGGAAGTGAGAGATGGAACGATAAAGTAGTATGAGAGTTAGTATATTATACAGGATTTATATATTGATTCTCCCTTCTGATATTCATTTGCCTTCCCCATACCTAACACACACACACACACTCTAAATGTTTGCAATGTTTAGGTTCTTCGATAGTCCACTTACTAGATAACACAGTGAGCCAGGCTGATTGGTAAGAGAGACCAATGGAATTTCCAGCAAGGCACGTGTATTCCCCAGCATCCTCCATTGTGATGTTTCGCAGATGGAGCACCTCTACTTCTGATGTGTTAATGTCTGCAGTCTGCAAGAGAAACAATTAAGAATTTACGTTACAAGAAGTACTACAACAATATAAAAAAAATAAAATAAAATAAAAATAGCCAGCAGTGCTTATCGATCTGCCACAATACTAACAGTAGTTACAAAACGTACCTTAAGCACTTGTACATAGGGTGCATCATCAGGTCCAAACCGGCTCCCATTCAGTTCAATGTGTTTAAGCCACTGAATGTGTGGCTGTGCATCACTGTACACCTTGCACAAGAACTCCACGTCGCTGCCCACACGTGCGGTGGTATTTGCCGGAAGACCAGCTTGCAGGATTGGTCGGTGAGAAGATCGTTCTTTAGAAACAAATAAGATATAAATACTAAAATATAAAAAAAGACTAAATCCGATTTTTGCCTACGTTACTTTCCAATCAGTTTTTAAGCGGTTACACATTTTATAATGACACTAAGTGTTGTGAAATTGATATGAAAATTGTACACTTTCTAAATAGAGCTCGTAATGTAACATGATTCTTGTTCTGAAATATCCTACAAAATCTAATGTTAGCATTAAGCTGCGCACTGCAGGAGGGAATAATGACAAACAGCCATAAAAGATGTACTCAGTGGAGACAGCATCTCAATTACCCTGGAAGATAGTTTGCAGACAGTTGTGGTAGCTAAACAGAGAGAGAGAGGGAAAGTCTGGCTACAGGGCACATAATGACCCTCTTTAGGTTTATGACAGAAATGCTGTCTTATGGACTTTGAAGTTCCAGAGGGTCTGGAAGAGAAGCTGGAACACCCTTGTATCATTACCATCTATAATTTTTAGGGATCCAGGCTCTCATATGTCACACAGTCTGTGTAATAATTGTTCTCATCAAGAGACTGCTCAAAAAAACCCCAAAAAAACAAAACAGTACAATAGCCCTTGTTACTACAATTAACAAAACATAAAGCTCCCACTAAAGGTACTTTATTTTATTCCTGTTGCAAACCTCTGATTCTGAAAATAATATCTGGCTATTACACTAATGCAATAGTTTAATACTTCCAAAGTCACTGTCACAGAACAAGTAAATGAATAAGAGGATTTGACTTGGCTGTCTGTACTGCCTGCATGCATGCATGCATGCCTCAGGTCAGTGAGAAGGAGAAGAAAAATAAAAAAAATCAAATATAATAAATCAAGAAGGACTAGAATTTTCAGACAATGATTAGCAACGGCAGCCTCTATTTCTCTAGGCACAGGTTTCTTTAAAGTCAGTTTTAGCCTTTTCACTGCCAGAGCCATTTTTGCACAGGTTTAAAAGAAAAAAAATCATTTTAGGCCTGAAGATTACGCAAAACCTCCAAACATTATATATTTTCTGAAGGCAGACACCCTAGAGAATATAATAGTGGTGGTTTCCATGTAACACTGGATTACTGCAAGGATCTAGGAAAGGTAAAAATTTCAGTGAACAAAAAAAACCCAACATGCCGTCAAACTTCAGTACCCTATATCAGGGTTTCTCAACCAGGGTTCCGTGGAACCCTAGGGTACCTCCAGAGGTTGATTTCTACCTCTCAGATAAATTCCCAATGACATCATTGATCTTTTTAGCTATCTGTAAAGGTGTAATTCTTCCCAATGGCCACAAGTGTAAGGAGCATTCTTCCCATTGGCCATCACACTAATGTATCATTAGTTGTAGATTTTTAATTTTTAGCAGGGGTTCCCCGAGACCAGAGATTTCAAGGGTTCCTTGGTGTTGAAAAGGTTGAGAAAGGCTGCCCTATATTTTCTATAGGGGACGCTTCAAAAGCCTACTATAGGCCACCAGTTTAGGGTTACGGAAATTATTGCCATCACGTCGTCGTGCACGGCGATATGCAACATGTGTAATGCAATCGCCATTCTCATGCATAATTACAATACATTCCTTCCCAGCTGTGCTAGCCAGGGAAAGGGACAGGGTGACCTGGAAGTGACATCATACACGTCGCTTTTTGGGGTCACAAACAGAAGGGGAGGAGAGCAGATGTGTGCCTGTGCTCTCCTTCCTCCCTCTTGCCCACCCACCAGCACCTGCCGTGTTAGTCCCGGGCTTGCAGATTGGGATGGTGGGGGGGGTGAATATGTATGAACCCTCCTCCTGCCATGAGCATGGCATGGACCTGGCAGTGGAAGGGTTAAAGATCACCTAGAAATTATATATTTTTTTATTTTATTTTTTGTTTTGTTTTTTTTTACACATAAACACACTGTGGAACCCAAATACATATATGCTCACCAAGCACATCCAGTATATAGGTGTAGCTAATGCTGCCCATCTTGTTCTCCACTACACAGGTGTAGTTGCCACGGTCAGAGGGAACCACGCTCTCCATGACAAGACTCCAGTGCTGATGTCGCAGCTATAAGGGAAGTGAAAAATATTTTAAAAAACCTATGTCAAAAGGACCGCTGATAAAACAGGTTATTTTGCAATAAAACACCATTAACCAAAGTGTCATCTTGTACTAATGACTTACCTGGATACCTCCTATCCGATGCTCTCCACGAAATTCTCTCCCATTTTTAAGCCATCGTATGGTTGGAAGTGGGCTGCCACCAGCGGCACAGCGAAACTTCACCGTGTTTCCTGCAGGCAGGGCATATAGCTTCTTTTCCATTCGCTGAGAATGGGTCCAGTATGGAGCTTAAAGACAAAAGCACAGATCTTATAGACCCAGTATTGGCATGACCTACTGCAGGCCAATGAGAAGTAAACAAAATCATCTTTTTACTGCGGGATTTCAGAATTAAACAAAAGTTTGCACAATACAAAGTTTATTGCAATTTCCAGAATATTTGACTGACAATTCTAGCAACAAAGTCTGTTAAAACATGTAATCTAAAAGATTATAAGTGCAAGAGAATAACATTAGTTGCTGTGAAAGAATATCTGGTTAGAGACCATCTTTTGATGGACACTAAAATATGATCATGTTGGAAAGGCAGGCTGTGGCGGCTTATCTACTAACCCCAGGGCATAGGTCAGCAGCATGTATTCATCTATCTGGCCATCACAGACAGTCTGGTCTTTGGTATGTGGAGAACGCTAGGACCAGACTGCTCTGTACTGGGATTACAGTTTATGGCCTTGCTGGGTGAGGAACACAAGTTATTATAACCTTTAATTAGTCATCTGAACAAGAGAGCACTCACCTTGGTAGATATACACAGGATCCTCACTTAGATCACCTTGGAAATCTTCCCTACGGCCATCTTCATCATCTTCATCTCCAGATGCCATTGAATCTAAAGACAAGCAAGAGATGTGAGAAGGACTCAAATCCCCAAAAAGGCAAGTACTATTGATTCAAATATTAGCATTGTCCATGCACAATTACATGGGACATTACAGGTCACGAGCACAATGCTAGCACAAATTAGAGCTGCTCCAATATTGAATGTGTCAGTCTAGCTTGTTTGCTAGTGGTAAGCTCCACAAAGAGAAAAATCAAGGGTCATTGCTGATACAGTAATGATTAATATTTTCATGGTAGTGTTTTAGGTATACACAAAGCATATTTAGAACAAGTAAAAGGAGAACATATTTAAAATGTACAGCAGACTCCCTGCAAGGAGTCGGTCATATTATACACGATGCTACACAAGGTTACATTTGTATATCTGTTGAACACACATGGTTTGCATTAGCTATGACATTTACAATGGCAAGTAAGCAAGTTGGTCCATGGAGAACATTAAAAATTGTTACTGTAGAGCAGTGGTTCTCAACTCCGGTCCTCGGGACCCACCAACAGGCCAGATTTTAAGTATTACCTTGGGGAGATGCAGACTAGAACACTGCAATCACTGAGTAGCAAATGATATCACCTGTGATGTATTTCAGTTATCCTGCAAACCTGGCCTGTTGGGGGGTCCCGAGGACCGGAGTTGAGAACCACTGCTGTAGAGCAACATTTAAGTTATGTTGAGGGTCCCATAAAGAAGGTAAATACAGTGCTATGGCATCTGATGTAGAAACTCACCAACTACAGATATGGTGAACCTTCGAAGGATTTGACCAGTACCACGGACCACACAAAGATATAGGCCAGAATCTTCATAGGTTACATCTGTAAGCTCCAAGATGAAGCCCTGTATGTGAACCTTTTCTCCTGCCAGCAAGCGCTCCTGCTCTCTGTACCAGTTAATGTTGCTGCTGTAGTTGGTGTCACAAGCCAGTCGCAAAGAGTTTCCAGGGTCAAGCAGGAGATGTTCTTCAGTCCCAGGATGTGACTCTGCAGGAGGGGAGCATAGTACACACAGAGGGGGTCAATAATTTAATTCAGCAATACACAGTCCTTATCAGCATGCAAAGAAAAGACACTGATAAATGTTTGATTGACCTATCTTGAACTCTAGAAAAACAGTCTCCTAGTCATGTTATTCATTTAAAGCTTTCTGCAAAATTAGATACACTCTGAATTTTAATTACATTCAAAGGCTTAGTTTCTCCAGTCCAAAACACAATACTGCTAGTGATTCAATATGCCAAATAGTCGCTTGAAACCTGTGGTCAGTGTAAAAATTGTTGCATCCAATAACCATAAGAAGCATTTTTTGTTATATTTACTTAATGGAATTAAAGTGTTTTGGTACAGTAATGCTATTTATCTTGAATCATTTAAATATTCAGCATCAGACTAATATGCCAGGGCAACGGAGAAGATTGGCAATGGTTCCTATGATTTGCGAAGAGTACCCTTCTTCTTGGTAAAGGAAGTTGAAGACTTAACCCAAAACCCACAACCAAAACCATACATTAGACCACTAAACTTAGACAAATGAGATGCTGCCACAGGAAAAAGGTTAGAAAAACATATTCACTATACATCAAATGAAAGGTGTTAATGGAACACCTCAACCTCCCAGATACAGACACACAATTCCTCTTAAGACATTGTGTTTGTTTAACCATTAGATGAACTCTAAAGCTTTTTTTGGGGGTGAGAAAGACACACTCCAGAAGGGTGAGAATTTTCTCACCTCAACAAAATTAAGAACTTTGTGAACTTGTAGTATGACCTGGCTGTCAACTTTTGACCTTATAGGAGACCCTCCATGGCATGTATCCTTAGCCAGATCACCCATTGCCACGTAACCTGGGCACACACAAAATAGAAGGCGAAAAAAAATGCTAAATCTGGTGCAGCTCTACATAGAAACCAATCAGCGTTCAGGTTTTTGTCAAAAATTAAATTGAACAAGCTGAAGTTAGAAACTGATTAGCCAAAGTGCAGAGCTGCACCATATTTTGCACTCACCAGTTTTGGTTACTCAATCCCAAAGACTTCTCTTTGATATACCTTCTGACCCAATATAATTATGTATAGTGAGGTGCAGTCAAAGGACTGTTTCATTTTCTCAGCTTACTGCTACTCATCCCAACAACATAGGGCTTCAATGACAGCAAATTTTCCAGCCTGCAGTGCAACATATCCTCACTTTAGAAATGTATGAACATTTCATTTTCCGACAGTGTATTACACAGGATGCAGAAAACCAATCACGTCACTACCTACCTCATGGGGATCATAGCCATAAAAACACAGACACACACCCAAATGGCCAAACTAACCTGCCGGTAGGTTTTTTGCGTTATAGGAAAAAAATAAAAATAAATAAAAAAAAAATATAATACAGGAAAGTGCAATAAGTAAAGTGTTGTCATTGGCCCTAGTGTGTATCTATAGTTTGCACAACAACAGTTTCCAAAAAACGTATAACACACACACCAGCTGTAGTAAAGACTGTCCATTGCTATAATTACCTTTCTGAACTGTCTGGTCTTCTGACTTTGTTGGTTTGCATGATGTCAACATGACAAGAGCCAGAAAGCAGAGCAGGAGTCTTTCAAAGTTGAACATGGTGTCTTGGCTTCTTACTGGTCTAGGCAAGGCATGAATGGTCCCACTGAAGTACTGATAAACTGTAGAAGAAAACAAACATTCTTATGAATACAAATACACACACACACACACACACACACACACACACACACACACACACACACGGCAATACAGTCATTCATAGACCAATTCCACATTTGATAAAATGTGGCGATTTGTACAGCAAGGAATGATTTCTAATTTACCCCAATTTTGATAACCTCAATTGATAAACTATCTGAAGCTAAGCATAAAAGACCTCAGAAATGTGTACTATCAAAATGTCCAATGGGGGCATTTACGCTTTGTCAGGTTTTCTGTTGATTAATGCACAATGAGCAAAAAAAAACCCAGGACAACCAACCACAAACACTACCGTACTAACCATACTGATAAGAGCTGTTCTGATTGGCTGTTAATGGGTCAATCTAAAAAAACACTGTATACCATGGTATCAAAATGAACCCTAGGGTTTGTATGAACATGACCAAAAGCTACACATAGGGGTTGATTTACTAAAACTGGAGTGCGCAAAATCTGGTGCAGCTCTGCACAGAAGCCAATCAGCTTTCGGGTTTTAGAGCCGGTTCACACTGGAGCGGCGCGACTTGCAGGGCGGCCCCGCTCAAGGCGACCTCAGCGCGGCTTTCAAGGAGACTTCTATCCATAGAAGTCAATGCAAGTCGCGCTGAGGTTGCCCAGAAAATAGTGCAGGAACCCCTTTCTAAATTAGAGTGACCTAAGTCGCTCCTATTAGAACGGTTCCATTGCACTGCATGGAGACGACTTGTCAGGCGACTCAAGTCGCCTCAGTGTGAACCGGCTCTTATTGTCAAAGCTTAATTGAACAAGCTGAAGTTAGAAGCTGATTGGATACCATGCACAGCTGCAATAGTTTGTACTCTCCAGTTTTAGTAATCAACCCCATACATAGACAAATCTGGACGTTTAACTGTGACTCAAGCAGTCAGTTCTTTATTCATGGCCATGTCAAATCTTGGTTTTATGTATGCTTACCAAACACCTGGATCATGCAATAAACAGCAGGTTTGTATAAAAATACACAATATGCACATTTGCAGTTCCATCCTAACATACATAAGATGAACTCAGTGCCCAGCTGTTTGCACAATAAGCCCCGGTCCACACTGCCGTGACTTGTGAGTTCAAAGTCGCATGACAGGTCGCGTCCCATTAACTAAAATCGAACCGTTCTAATTGGTGCGACTCAAGTCGCTCCGACTTAGTAAAAAGGTTCCTGCACTGCTTTTGGTGCAACTTCAATACGACTTGCATTGACTTCTGTTAAAGAAGTCTATGCAAGACGAGATGAAGTTGCACAAGGATGTCGGATTCAAAGTCATGTTAAAAACGGAACTAAAACTAATCTGCCTGTATTTGATACATGTGTGGGCAGCTTCACTTTGTAACACATGCCTTTGACATCAATCAAAATAAAATGAAAGATTTCAGATTATGGTTAAATACATTAAATCTGATTTTTTTTTTTTTTTTATAGATATAATTTGTTTATTGAATTTGATCAAAATTTTAAAAGCAACACATGATCAGGCCAAGTGAAAGTTTTGGGACTTCATTGTACGAACGTAAGGTTTGATGTCACTTCCATAAACACAGACCATGTTTTAGTGCCATACTAGAACTGGGCATGAATACATTGGGTCCAGCTGCTAGCATATCAGCTCTCTTTAAATCAGAAAAAAAAAGAAGGGATAAAGAAATACACATGGTGCAATCCCCACCCATCAGCGCATTCCAAGGGATATCAATGTGTAACTAGCAGCAGGGACCTGGGGCTCCAGCTTAATCTTTGAACACAAATTGACAAAGGCCTTTGTGTGCCAAGGCTACCCTAGTTACAGATTTACAGAATACTCATGGTGCCAGAGTGAGAGTTTACACAGATCCTCTCTGCAATCACACAAGATAAACAAGGAGTAAATATAGGGGAAAAAAAAAAAAAAAAAAAAAAAACACAACACACAGCACATATATCATCATATGCAACCTTCCCCGATACATAACTGAACCATTCCTAAAACAACACAGCATCAGTTCACAGCACTGGCATGCAAGAGCAGCGCACACAGCCAATCATACAAAGCCCTGGATGTTTAACAGCAGTCCCTGCACTTACAAGCATGCCATTCCTGCGATTACTGCTGACCATTGATTAACAATACGCAGTTACCAAGCCCGGGCAGAAGCATAAACTTTATATTTAGCACCTCCACAAGGTCAGATTGGAAAATGTTTACTACAGACCACACCAGGGTATTTATAAATAGGAGGAAAAATGTAAAACCATTAGCCCTTGTTCACACTGCCGCTGTTTCAAAGTCACACGACTATGAATCCGTCATCCCTGCGCTGCTTCATCACGGCTTGCATTTAACTTCAACAGAATGCAAATTATGTTAAAGCCGCACCAAAAGTAGTGCAGGAACCTTTTTTCTAAGTCGGAGCAACTTGAGTCACACCAATCAGAACGGTTACATTGCTGTTAATGGGGCGCAACTTGTCATGTGAATTTGAACTCTCAAGTCGCAGCAATGTGAGCCGGGGCTAATACCTCAAAATGAACCATAAATCCAGGGTATTTATAAACAGAAAGCACTAATGGAAATCCCAGAAAAAAAAAAAAAAAAAAAAAAAAAAAAAAAAAAAAACATTTGCACAACCTTACCATAAAACCAATTTAGTCTCTAAACTCCAGTTTAAATATTTCAAAACATTAACCAGAAGAACATTAAGCATTAACACTGTCCAAACCATGGGAACCAATGGCTGATGCACTCCTGAACTAGTGTAGTATCGAAGCATTATCTCTGTTTAAACCACAGGGATCAGTGGCTGATCCATTCTAGAACTAGTGTAGTATCTAAAGACAGCTATTCTCAAACAGGGATCTGTAGAACCCTAGAGTTCCATCTAAGGGTTCCGTGAAGGTGGCAGATCAACCTCCCATCTAAGGGTGCCTGTCTAGAACCAGAGTACATTAAGCATTTACACCGTCGAAAACATGGATACAATTTGCTGATCCGCTCTTCAACAACTGTAGAACCTAAGACAGCGCTTCTCAACCAG
Organism: Glandirana rugosa; assembly: GCA_018402905.1. NCBI lineage: Eukaryota > Metazoa > Chordata > Amphibia > Anura > Ranidae > Glandirana > Glandirana rugosa. The sequence goes on from BLSH010408054.1 coordinate 543,123, forward strand.
GATTCTTTGGAACCTTACTTCCATCCAGGGGTTCCTTGAGTTGTGGCTGATTGACCTCCAAATTGATGGTGCCTGTCTAGATACAGGACACATTGAGCAATTACACTGTTCAACCCATGAAAACCAATTGCTGATCTACTTTAGAACTAGTGTAGTGGCTAAGGTAGCCAATGTCAACTAAAGTTCTGTAGCACCCTAGGGATCCTTGAGTTGCAGTTAATTGACATCCAATTTGATGGCGTTTGCCTAGATGCAGGGAACATTAAGCACTGTCCAAACCAAGAAGACCAATTGCCAATGCACTCTAGAACTAGTGTAGTACCTAAGACAGCCATTCTCAACCAGGGTTCTGTCCAGGTGTTTCTTGAACAGTGACTGATTGACCTCCAATTTGATGGTACCCACCTTGATCCAGGGAACATTGAGCAATTACACTGCCCAAACCATAAAGGACCAAAAAAAGCTGCTCCACTCTAGAACTAGCATAGTATCTAAGACAGCCATTCCCCACCAATGTTCTGTAGCACCCTAGGGATCCTTAAACTGTGGCTGAATGACCTCCAATTTGATAGTGACAGCCTAGATCCAGGGCACATTAAGCATTTACACTGTCCAAACCATGAAGCCCAATTGCTGATCCACTCTAGAACTAACAAAGTGCCTAAGGTTGTCACAACCCTTGGGTTCCTCCTTAGGGCAGTGATGGCGATCCTTGGTACCCCGGATGTTTTGGAACTACATTACCACGATCCTTATGCACTTTGCAGTGTGGGAATTGAGTTATAAAACATCTGGGGTGCCAAGGTTCACCATCACTGTCCTAGGGGTTCCTTGAGTGGAGGCCAATTGACCTTGCATCTGATGGTCTGTGCCTAGTTCTGGGACCAATGCCACTTGGCAGAATCAGTGATATGACACCAACTTTTTTCAAGGGTGGCTGATCTGCTTACCAATGACCACTGATGAATTGGTATATGCAGGGGTTCCCCAGGATCTGAAAATTAGTTCAAGGTTTGAGAAAGGCTAATCTAAGAAATAAAGGAGAAAAGGAGATCAGCTCCATGCAACAGTCACCTTTGCTTCAGAGGATGTGACTGGGGGGACTATGCACGAGGGGGACTTTTTAGGGTAAACATAGACCTCCCCAGGACCTGATGACATCAAAGGAGCAATGTGCCTATGGGCACTCATTGATCACACAAGACTGATCTATAGAAGACAGTGATAAGAGTGACGCCGGACAAGTGTGAAGTTTATCTAGCTCCAAGCATTAGAATCATTCACACCCCCCGGAGACACCAATGCAGGGGGATGGGGGGCACAATGTGATCTCACCTGATCTCCCTTATTGGGGTGCTGCTGTCTCCCCCATCTACAGCCAGTCCGGGTACATACTTCCCACGAGGGATAAATCCAATGTGTTATGTCCAATGGAAAGCCCACTCCAGCCTGCCAGGTCCTCTTCATACACCAACACACGGGATGCCGCACATGTCAGCCAGCGATCTCCAAATAGCAATCCAGGCAATGAGTATATAGTACGGGGGTAGTCCGAGGGGTACACACAGGTTCCGATCTATGGGGGGCTCATCCCGCTCTGCGATCATCCCACACTCCACACCCCCCGGCTGTCCACTCTCTCCTTCCCCTATGGCAGCAACAATGGACTATAAGGGTGCAAGGCTACAGGGAATCCCACCACTAACACCGCCCCCAGGCTCTCCTCCCCCTCCCCCTGGGTTCATTCACCAACCCCCTCCCCCTTCCCAATGCACCCTTTTCACACTCAAATTAGCTAACTTCTCCCCCAGCTTTGTGCGGGAGGATTAAACTGCTTCCCTCGGCTGCTATCCTGAATGCCAGCATGGCTCCGGGCTTTCCATACAACGGCCTGCAGCTAATGATGACATTCCTGCCTGCCTGACTGGGCTGGACGAACACCCTGTCCTGTCCTATTGTCAGCATGGCTTCTCCTACTTCACCTACATCCCAGCACCCTGCTCATATATATAGCTATATATAGAAACATGTG
>BLSH010408054.1:551639-562175 GCA_018402905.1 Glandirana rugosa
TGATATGTCCATAATGTCTCCAACGTTATAAAAAATAAAAGTAGAAATGTAATTGGTAATTTTTCGTACAGATGTAAATTATTGAACGTTTCACACGTTTGTTACCTTATATCGACAATGGAAGGTTTTATATCCAACAAGTGTGAGTTGAGTTGTTTTATGATCGGTGGAACTAATAATTTTCTTGTTAAAGATTAACAATAGGAAACCTATTAATTTAGATCATACAGATAACGAACGTCAAAATGTCCGTGGCAAATTTTGTTGTTTTTGTTTGAAATGGTAACGTCGAGAATTATAACTCCCGAAGAGGAGGCGTTTTGATTAGATAATGAAGCTAGAGTTGGTACTACATTTGGGAGACAAAGGAGAAGCCCTCAATATTAAGAGCTGCAATGGTAAAGTTTGTTTTTGTTGTTTTAAACGGTGCCTGTAAAACTGCAAGCAATAGACATACTAGATTTAATTATCCAAAGGATAACAATTAGAAATTGTTCTTTTAATAATCAAGGTGGCTAGTATTTTGTTGAGTTGAGTGTGAACAACCTATATTTTGGAAGGTAACAGCTATATTCCATTGTTTGCACACTTTGCAAGTTATTAAATGTAGACATGCTTTTTAATGGTTAATGTAAAGATGAAAATAAAAAATATTGCAACCTCTGTAATACCTGTATAGTTATTTTTCTGTATGCCTAGGTTTATAGATGTTCGACAACTTTCTAGTGTAAGCGGTTGTGCCAACATCAAAAAGATTCTAGATGTACACACTTGTATTGTACAGGATTACATGGATGGACCGATTAGGTCCGCCTGTCATTTTTTTAGGCAGACCCCGTCAGACCATCCATTGCCCTTTATGCAGTGGCGGGTGTCAACGTACATGTGTCTGTTGACATCCGCCGACATCCGATTCTATCTGTTAAAAACAGACGGCTGGGGATCCATTCCCCATCCATCTAGGGCAGGGGTCTCCAAACTTTTCAAACAAAGAGCCAGTTTATTGTCCATCTGACTATAGGAGGGCCGGATTGTGCCCAGCGGGGGCAGAAAATGTCCCAGGCCCGGCATCAGTGAGAATAAATATGGCCTCAGGGTTGATGGCCAATAGGAGGGGTTGTGCCCTTTATTAGTAGGAGGAATAGTATCCCATCATTGGTATCGGTGGAAGAAATAGTGCTCCATTTTGGTGTCAGTGGGATGAATAGTGCCTCATATCAGTGGGAGGAATAGTGCCTCAAGGGCCTGATAACCGCTTGCAAGGGGCCACATCTAGCCCTCTGGCTGCAGTTTAGAGACCCCTGGTCTAGGGGATTGGATAGCAGTCGGGTGAAAACGGACAGGCGATCCATTTACATCCAGCCCCTATAGAACAGAGCAGGCTGTGTCCGCTCTGCATAAGTGGAGTGGACACGGACCAGCCATCCGCCTGCTCAGCAGGTATCAGCAGGCAGATTCCCCACTGAGCAGGTGGACTCCAACAGAGCCCATCCTGTGTGCCCCAAGGGCCTGATAAAGGCTTACAAGTGCCTGATAAAGGCTTGCAAGAGGCCACATCTGGCCCTTGGGCCACAGTTTGGAGACCCCTGGTCTAGGAGATCGGATAGCAGTTGGGTGTAAAACGGACAAGCGGTCCATTTACATCCGGCCCCTATAGAACAGAGCAGGCTGTGTCTGTGTATGCTCTGCATAAGGGGAGTGGACATGGACCAGCCATCCGCTTGCTCAGCAGGAATCAGCGAGCAGATTCCCCACTGAGCAGGTGGACTCCAACGGAGCCCGTCCCATGTGTAAGGGGCCTATAAGTGGTCATTCACAGACAGATTCAGTCCATAAGGCTGGCCATAGATTATGCAATTTTCTTTCCTTCAACCATGGTTTGAAGGAAAGAAATTTGCTAATTTTCCCCATCAATGTTCATGGGGGAATCCATTCTACTGTCAAAATACAATAGCACAGCTGGAGGGATTCCCCACTGTCATAATACAATGATCACTCCTGGCAGCCATAGCCGTCAGCAGTGATCCCACAAAAAAACCCGACAGGCTGGTAGTACTGAAGTCAATCGACAGCCAACCCATAGATGGATCGAAATTTGGCCGATTCCTGCTGAATTGTTAACTCTCTACTCTGTTCAAAACAAAAAATATCAATAATATACAGTATGTTCAGATAGATGTTAAAAAATGGACGCTTGTTGCTCAGTCCCACCCCATGCCAAGAGCTCTTTAAATGGCATGTCTGCAAGAGTATGCCAAGCTAAGAAGCTCAAGACATGTTTGTATTCACTTGGCATAGCATTACATAGTGCTGACCCAAGCGTAAGATACAATATTTGGGCTGTGCTGGGCCATTGATTTCCAGCGCCTCTGCCAGCAAGAGAGCGAAAATGTTGGTGAAATGCCACCCTCATGGGTGCTGGAAGCTTTTCTGTATCAACCATCCACTGGAGACTTATATGACTAGGGTAAGAAAAAGTTGCAAAAACACAGCACATAAAAAGCCAAACCCATAATCACAAACAGAAAAATAGGCTTGTCCAGATATTCTACCTGAAAATAGCCAAGTTGTTGGTTTTAAAGCATTCTCTGTTAAGACCTGGAACACTGACAGCTAGTTTGAGAGGTGAAAATAAAGTTGGGATTATTAGCAAAGATAACTAAATCTTTTTCTCTTTTCCTTCCTTCTCTCTGTCACTTTCCGTACTGGAAATATTGTGCTGCCTCCAGCAGAAAAGCTCTTTACTTGTGTCTTGGCTTCAAATGAGGTTTGGCCAGTTCAGTCATTTGGCAGCAATGGCACAACTAAAGATAGACAAAAATAGCTCTATCCTTTGCTGGTCCAACAGCCCGATCTGATGCTTCGGCAAAGTTCAGGTATATAGGGGTTTCCTGAGGAGGCGATAGCAATTGCTTTCAATGTTAAAAGCGCTTGTTATTGCTTGTGGAGCTTTTCCAACTTGTTGCAAAATACCTGAGCAATCTGGCCAGTCTCATTAAGAAGAGGGAACGAAATTGTAAAATGCACATGTGCAAGTTGCCTGATTAAGAGAGATGAACCCCAATACTATAGACTACAATACAAGTGCCCATCTATGCCAAGTCTAACTCTGCAAACTTGGAGATTTATGTAACAGTACAACTACCTCTAGTGCTTTTGACTGTAAATATAAACAACTACTGGACAGCAATTTGAAAAGTTTAGTTAAGGTACCAATGGAGTGCTTTAAAATATCAAAAGGACATATTGATAATATTACATTTATTTTGCAGGTGGAGTATCAGGCCTACCCATTATCAGTTAATACTTTCACATTTGGTGGCCCAAGTCTTCTGCCCTGGGAATGGGACAATAAGATGTTACTGAATACATGGCAATAACACTGTTCATGCCTTTGGTTGTGCCATGCTATCCTGTACTTGGACTTGTTTGGATTATTATTCAGACTAGGGAAATATGTTGAGAAGTATTTAATATAGTCCAAATAAGGGCAATTACATAATGAAAAGTGACATACCTGTGGCCGTGTCATTTTTATACATAAGGCAAACTCCAACTGGCCCATTGACTGGAAGTTACCTTGATTGGGCAGGAGAACCCATATATTCCAGACTGGGAGCTTGCCTGACATAGAAGGTCCCCTTTATTTATGGTACTTATATAGCACTGTGAATTTACACAGCGCTTTATATATACATTGTACATTCACATCAGTCCCTACCCTCAAGGAGCTTACAATCTAAGGTGCCTAACTCACATTCATATACTAGGCCCAATTTAGACAGGATCTAATTAACCTACCAGCATGTCTTTGGAGTGTGGGAGGAAACCCATGCTCGCACAAGGAGAACATGAAAACTCCAGGCAGGTAGTGTCATGGTTGGGATTCGAACCAGCGACCCTTTTTGCTGCTAGGCAAAAGTGCTATCCACTACACCACTGTGCTGCCTCATACCAGTAATAACCTTCTCCAATCCAAATATCCACTTGTTTCAACTGTCCCAATCAGGCTTTGGATGATCCTTCAGTCAGTATTCTCATTTCATTTGTATAAGGCTGCCCATAACCAACTAGGAACTAGGAACATTTTCCCTTAACAATGGACGGGGAAATATTTGCCCTTCTTTGAATAGTGTATGAATGGTACTTTTCCTCTTTGCATCTCTATAGAAGAGGTGATTAACATCTCATATCTGTGAGCAAGGTAGGGACAGCAAACATGTCTCACATTTTCATTCATTATCGTTCTTGTATATTTTATGGATTATTGGAAAATCTCTGCATGATGCATCTAATCCTATCCTCATGCTGTTTAGTGGAGAGAAGGAAGTAAGGAAGTAGTGGAGAACTGACCATATGTGTGAGCCATTCCTATGCATCAAAGAGACAACATAATATAATTTAGATGGTCCTAGTGCAAGTGAGGACAGGTAGATGTCTCCCTAGCCATTGTTCTCTGGGTGATAGCTACTTCTCGATTGCCACCCTTAGGCAATAATACTGTGACCAAATTAGGATCTCAATAGCCATTCAGTGATCAAGCCAAACAATTGAATCCTCACACTTTGCCATGATTGTTGACAGCTTAATGCTACTGTCATTCTATGTAAATTAGGAAGACGACAGCTTCATTACACAATCTAATAGTTATTATAACTAATTAAATATAATGGCACGTATTTGTCTGCTTTTTACTCTGCCCTGAATACTGTAGCCACACTTGTGAATTTGGGCAAAACTGTCTGATCTGATCATGCGGGGAATGTAGGAAGTAGTCATTTTTTTCTAAGTCAATAAACTCTCTATCATGTTATCCTATGTGTCCATGCACACATAGGCTGTTATCAACTGTTTTGGGCAGTGAAGTTTTTGAGCTGTAAAAAAACCCCAAGACTAGTGGGTTCTGAGAGCCATTTTTCTGCTGTAAAAACACTCTAATGCTCAAAACGCGCAAAAACGCTGTTCAGCAAAGTTTTTGGACGTTTTAGATCCATTGCGGGAAAAAAAAACGGCATTGCTCAAAATTGCTCAAAAACGTGGCTCACCAACGTTTTTGGACATTTTTGGTCCATTGAAAACAAAACAAAAAAAAAAGGTACTGCTCAAAAATGCTAGTGCAAACCGCTGATAAAAGCTGAAAAACTCACTGCAAAGCTACTGACATTTTTGGAACATTTTTTTACCGTCCTGTGTGCATGAGGCAGCTATAAAATCTTCCCAGCATGCATTTTGCTCTGCTTAATAAACAATTGTAATAATTTTGTTATATCTGTTTAATAAGTGCAAAAGATAGAATATAATCTATATTAAAAATCTAAAGTTTGCATGTATTCAAGGATTCATTATCAGAAAGCAATCAGTAAAATGTACTTTTTAGCTATTGTACATGATTAAAAGCAACAGAGCATTTCCACACATCACTGACCATTTTTGTAGCCTCACAGATGCCTTCCAGGTGACTAGAAGGACCAAATTATTATTTTAATTATTATTTTCTTTAATTATTTAAAATCCCTCCTCTGCTTCTGCTTTGTGCATGAGTGGCACAGATGCACTTCGTGTTGCAGAAATGTGGCACGTTTGAATGGGGCTAAATGTCCCATGCTCCCAAGTGCTGTCATTGTCAATTGGTGGTCCTTAGCCTGTGCCTACAGGAAAGAGTTTAACTGCAGGCGCACTGTGCACATGCACAAAAAGCTTGTAGTAAGCTTATGAAGCTTGTATCATAGGATGACAATGCTTCTCCAACATAGAATAACAACAAGGCAGCATTGCCACCCTAGATCAGGAAGTTCTAAGGGTTCACAGCGTCAAGATCACTTGGTGTAAAGAAACCTGCGGTAGGATGGGCAGCACTAGGAGCTATAAGACTCTGCTTTGTGTATGTGTGTTGACAAAGAACCTGCTGACAGGAGGAGAGAGTAGAATAATGAGAGCTGATGACTTATCAATGTGTTGCTGCTCCTATATAGTCTAAATATCAGTCTACGGGTTCAGAGGTGACACCTCTGTATTTCTTAATTCTGATATACAGTATAAAGTGGTGTCAACCTCTAGGCTGTGCAGTCCGATCGAGGTGTGTTAATCACAAAAGTGGCCAGACAGAATGAAAAATCCTTTGACAGATAAGTCTGATCCCATATGTGTAATGCAAATGTGTGTTTAGCTGTTTGCCTGAGGTTCAGCTTTAAGCCATCCATAGACAGATTGAAATTCGGCCAGTTTTGCAGGAATCGGCCAAATTTTGATCCATCTGTGGGCAGGTTGGTTCTATTGAAGTTCATCCAATTGTGCAGTCACTGCCAGCAGCTATAGTTGCCAGCATTGATCATTGTATTCTGATGGACTGATGGTATGGAAAGCTCCCACTGTCGGAATACAATAGCGCAGCACAGCTGGGGGGGGGGAATTCCATGGTTGAAGGAAAGAAAATGGCCTGCCTTCATAGAGCTCTCTGCATGTACATTGCTGGAAGCTTCGAATGTATAGAAGAATCACATCCATGGAAAAGGGGAAAGCAATGCGAAAAGGAAATAAAAAAAAGCAAATTTTGAGCATTTAGGTCAATATTTGCTAGCAGGGACCTTTCTGTAAATATTCCCTTATCCACCTTTTCACTATCTGTGGCTCTCCATTTCATTTCCTCTCTCTGTTCCTTATACTGCGAGGCTGGCTGACGTCTCCCTCTCTCAAAGACTCCATTCAGGATTTGTTTGCCCACAACTTATATACCAGTTTTTTTTTCTTTTTTTTCCACCAGCAGAGCACGAAGGAAAGAAATTGAATTTCACATAAATTATCCAGGGCCAGGAACACCTCAATCAAACCACACACACGCATATGCACCAAGCCTGCATTGACTGGAATACACAGGACTCTGAAGAGAATTTATGTGAAGGGAAGTTTTTATTTATGAATAAACCATTCACGGAGCCTGCAGGACTTTGCCGACTGATGGGACACAGTACCCCAAACGTTCAGCAAGAGTTAAAAAAGCCAACAATCACCTCTTTCATTAAAGCCCAGTAAACCTACAAAGTGTAAGAGACCAACTCTTCAGGAAACATATTTCTAGAATTTTCAGTACTATACTTTCTTTGCTTACAATGTACAATGTAATTCTCTTGCCACTGCAGAAATTACTTTGAAGAATATATCCTAAATGTAAGGTGTCCATAAATATTAGGTGACTTTTTATCTGGCCAATCATGTCTCTGAAGTATAAGAACCAGGCATCTGCATGCTTTATTTCACAAAACCACAGCGAAAGGTCCCCATCTAGAGACCATCCACTTTGACGCATTTCACCCCATTGAGTTTAGTTGAAGTTTCTCTCTTTTTTTTAATGTGGTATATTTGGAGCGCCGATGGCTCCCTACCAGTCCAGCACTCGATTCCCAGAATACAGCAGGAGAACAGGCTTGGGAGTGGAGGATGGTTGTTTATGTCCCTGGAGTAGTCTCAATGTGTCCTAAATATCCATCCTGGATGGGTGGGGGGAGAATCAGACACAAATACTTCTCAGATCTCTATTGTTTTCTACAATGGGACAGTCTGCTGGCAATGAAGCCACACCTCCCCCTCCACCATAAGCTAAAGCTGGCCATAGATAGAAATTCAGCTAGTTCAGCAGGGACTGACCAAATTTCGATCCATCTATGGCAATTCCCAGTCTTGAGAAGTTGATCTAATGATTGACTTTTCATGAACAGGCTTGTTAGAAAATGTATGTTTGATCAGTGCTGCAGAGTCCATCATGTATTCTTACAGCAGATGAGCCCCTTCAGCAGGGAAGATTCCTCCATACACTTGTGTGGCTAGGGAAATATGTTTTGTTCTTTTCAATCAGCCTACAGGCTGTTGAATTTTGATTGAAAATTGAAAATCAAACATTCGTTCAATTTTCTAATGGTTAGTAAAATCGATGTAGGTTTTTGACTGTAGTGACAAGAATCATCCAAGGAATTGGATGAGACATCTTTCTCAAACTAATTTTAACTGTGAATGTATTGGAACCTGTTTAATACGTCTGGGATTCTATTCAAATAGCAGGTCTGGATGAAATGTTAATGGATTTCAAACTAAATCAGTAGACTCAATGGCGGCAAGAAAGAAAGGAACAACGAGGAACAATTTCCCTACAAAGTTGGAACAAAAATCATGTATGGCCAGCTTAAGTATCCATGTGATCTGAGCATTTCTGTTTAGGACCACAATTACGTCTTTCTACAACATCATGAAAGGGTGAGTTGTGCTTGCCCATCTGATCCTTGGCCAACATGTATGGGCAGTTCGAGGAATAGCTAGTAGAAACTGAAAATGAAAGTGATACGAAAGGTTTGTGTTTTTTTTTTAAAATAACAAACATGTCATACTTACCTCCTCTGTGCAAGGGTTTTTCCTTCTTTTCTGGGATCCCGTGGTGGTGCTCTTGGGTTCTCCTCTTTTCAAGCGCCCCCTTGGCGCTTTCCCTGGGGGCACTTGTGCGGGCGAGGTCATGAGTCCTACTGCTGCGTCCTTTGACACAGACAGCAGGACTCGACCACTGGATTTGATTGACAGCAGTGGGAGCCAATGGCTGCTGCTGCTATCAATCTCTCCAATGAGGACCCTGAGACAGCGGCTGGAGCTGCTGGGCTCGTCCTCGATGCTGGAACAATCGGGTTCAAGTAAGTAAAGGGGGGGCTATAGGGCACGCTGCATTACAGGAGGTTTTTCACCTTAATGCATACAATGCATTAAGATGAAAAACCTTGAGACTTTACAACCCCTTTAACACTGAGTATAGGAGCATGCACGTAAAGCTTTCCTGATTAAAGTAGATTCAAAGCTAATCTCATAAAAGGTTTAAATAAAATCTGTGCTGGAATTCTGCACACAAAAACATTTACATATTTGGAACAAGCAGCAAAAGCATCTTAAACCAAGCTCTAATTTACTTCTGTAGCTATAGGCATTGTGGAAAAATTCACCTTTAAAATCCAGAACCCAGGCAAATCTCAGCTCTTTCCTTATTATTGCAACAAAATTTTGGCAGCCTGCCACTTCTCAAATGCAGGGTCAGGCAACCTTTGAGAGGTGAAGATCTACCTGAACAACAAAAAAGAGATGAAAGATCCACGAGGTTCGGTGCCCTTTTTTAAAAAAAAGAAATTAACTAGCAAGGCCTAACTAAATAGCAGGGAAAACTAAAAGTTATGTTAAAAAAAGTTACTGTAAAAATATAAACTTAACCTACCTTAAAAGTGGACAGTGTCAGTCAGAAGAGCAGTGGACAATGTCAGTAGGGTAGTGGGTGGTATCAGTAGGGCAGTGGACGGTGTCAGTAGAGCAGAGACTGATGTCAGTAGGGCAGTGGACGGTGTCAGTAGGGCAGAGACTGATGTCAGTAGGGCAGTGGATGGTGTCAGTAGGGCAGAGACTGATGTCAATAGGGCAGTGGATGGTGTCAGTAGGGCAGTGGATGGTGTCAGTAGGGCAGTGGATGGTGTCAGTAGGGCCAGAGGCGTAACTAGAACCTTCAGGGCCCCCGGTGCAATAAATTATGAAGGGCCCCCTGATCCCTGGCCAGGGCCCTTCCCACTGATCCTGGGGCTCTTTACTCCTATCGTGGGTCCCTTTATTACGGTACAGCAGTGGGGCTGATAGTTCCCTCACTGGTGTCAGTAGTTTTTAATTTTTACTTTAATTTTATTTTTTTTTTTTACCATTTCATTTTATCTCTTTTACATTTTTTTTAGGAGCTCTGTTGGGGGACTTTGATGAGATATCAGGGGTCTAAACAAACCTCAGCTCTCAATTTCCATCTGTGTAGCCCTAAAATAAAGCTAGCTATAAAATCCTAGACCAGAAGAGACAGGGAAAAATAAAATAACAGGAACTGTATACAAACTCTATTGCAATAAACAGATTCACATACTAATATTCTGGAAGGGAACCACTACATACATACAGTAGTATTTAACCACAACAGTACCTGGCACGAAAACCCCCTTCCTGTCCAGGCCATTTTTCAGCTTTCAGCTTATCACACTTTGAATGACAATTACTCCGTCATGCAACACGGTACCCATATGAAATTTGCGTCCTTTTTTTCACACAAATAGAGCTTTCTTTTGGTGGTATTTAATCACTAGCAAGGGGTTTATTTTTTGTGCTATAAATAAAAAAAGATTGTCATTTTTTTGAAAAAATGCCTTTTTATTTGTTTCGGTCATAAAATTTTGCAAATTAGTAATTTTTCTTTGTAAATTTTGGCCAAAATTTATACTGCTACCTATCTTTGGTAAAAATAACCCAAATAAGTGTATATTATTTGGTCCTTGTGAAAGTTATAGAGTCTACAAGCTATGGTGCCAATCATTGAAAATTGATCAGATCTGATCACACCTGATATACTGACGGCCTATCTCATTTCTTGAGACCCTAACAAGCCAGGAAAGTAAAATTACCCCCCAAATGACCCCTTTTTGGAAAGTAGACATTCCAAGGTATTTAGTAAGAGGCATGGTGAATTTTTTGAAGCTGTAATTTTTT
>BLSH010408054.1:563814-579272 GCA_018402905.1 Glandirana rugosa
CGACTATGGAACACTAGCCGACACTAGATGAAGTGTCGGCTAGTGTATGTCACATTTGTCTCGCCATTGAGTGACAATGGTCGAGAAGAGAGGAGTGTGTCTCAGGTCACACTCCTCTCTTCTCGACCCTAGTCACTCAATGACTAGACATTTCATGTTCGTGTGACTGTGACTGGGGGGGACGGGGGGGTTATGTGGACAGTGGGGTTGTCAGTGGTGTATACGGGGGTATTTCCCATGGACAGTAGTATTGACATGGAGAGTAGTCTGACGGTAGTATTTCTCGTGGACAGTGGGTAGTGGGCAGTCACTGGAGCTGGTAACAGTGAGTTACCGCTCTGTTTACACTGTATGTGATCGGCTGTGAAGTAGATCACAGCCGATCACAAGGTATCAGCCGCCGGCCGGCGGCTGATACCAGTGTTGGTGACAGGCAGTGTTCCCCAGGAACACCCCGCCACCGACACGCGCGCGCAGCGCGCTCCCGATCGCGCGCACGCGCCGTGCGAACGGCGGGCGTGCCGTTTGTGATCAGCTGTGACTTCATCACAGCCGATCACGTGGTGAACAGCCATAACCAATGGCTGTTCACCCCTGTCGGTGAAGCGGCGTGTCCTGGGGACACGCCGACACCGACAGAGCTGGGATGCGCGCGCCCGATCGCGCGCAATCCCGGCTTAAAGGGAGGACGTCATATGACGTCCACCCGCTGGGAGAGCAGGACCGCTCCGCCGTCATTTGACGGTGGGCGGTCCTGAGGCGGTTAAATAAGTGTTTTAAAAGTATACACTCTGACTGTTCTAATCAATGTATGAAATTGTAATGTTTATATTTATACCCTTTGTTGCTGTATTTAATCGCATGATTCCATTAAGCTTCAGTGGAGGAGGCAACTTTGGGGAAGAGGGAGGGGCTCATGAACTGAGAACAGCCCAGGGCCAAGGATACACTTAATACACCATTGCCTTCATTGGCCACTCCAGAAAATGTCAGCTGCCTGGCTATCAAGCCAATTGATTCAACACTTTTGAAATCACTGACCTGGAACATATATGTAGATTAATAATTCAAATCTCCATCTGACATTACCTGTTTCATACATGTTCCAGGTCAGTAACTCACAAAGTACTAAAGTCAGAGGTTAAAGCGGAACTAAACTCTCTCAATCAACATGAAATATTTTTAATCCTCATGCTACTAGCCTTAGTAAACAGACAGTAAAGTATAATATATTTAATTGTAGTAAACTTATTTTTTACATTTCTTCAGTTGCTTTCGGATTCCTTGACTAGGCCAAAATGATGTCATACATCCTAGGAGTTTTCCTGGGATTTTTTTTTTCTTTCACCTGGAGGAGGGCAGGAGGGACTTTCTCAGCTAAGCACACCCTCCTGCCTGACTGCCTGCCTGAAAATAAGGGCAGATGGATTGTAGGAAGTAAATGCTACATGGAACATCTGCCCTTACTTAAAGTGGATGTAAACCTGATTCATTAAATTTGAGCTGGGCACATATATCTGTAGTGTAGGTTTCTTATCTCTCTCCAAAGCACTATGTCCCATGGCTTTTTCCTGCTTCATAGCTCTGTTATCAGCCTGATAACTTCTGACAAGTTCTCAGAGATGGGGAAATAAAAGCAGCCTTAAATTTGTGTCGTGGGAGGTTGCTATAAATAGATTAGCAGACAGCTTGCCTTCTCACAGCAGAGCTCTGCACATTACTTCCTTCCTTTGCCTATGTGGTGGTGGTGGGGGGGGAGTGCCTTTCCTCAAATCAGCTGTCTTGACTGTATGTCAAGAATCCACTCCCAATGCTGAACAGGAAGAAAAAATATGTAACACAATCTGCACTTTCTAAAGGATATATACAGATGAAGACAGCAGATATACATGTAAAACATATGTAGGGAGATTTGTTTCATCTCTGCGTATCATCTGAGGCTGTTCCCTTGGTCTATATTTATTGGGCATATGTGAGGGTTTTCATCTGCTTTAAGATGGCCACAGCTAGAAATGTTAGAGTGGTGTTTTTTGTGATTTCTCAACAAAATAAAACATGGAGACATGGATGGGTAAATGAGCTTGCTTTGAATATTAAAAATGAATTAAAGTGATTGTAAAGACTTTCCCTGGAGACACCTGATGAAGAGGAGGGGCCAGGAACGCTGGCCATTACACAGAGCAGGCAAGTATAGAAATGTTTGTTATTTTAATACAAAAAAAACAAGGGTTTACAACCACTTTGAATAGCAATTTGAGTTTGTGGTGCTTGTATCCAGTTCAGTTCTGGTTTAACCACTTGCCTCCCAAGCCTATTCTGACATTTCTCCCCTACATATAAAAGAATAAAATGGGGGATGTTGCATATTTTAATGTCACACAATATTTGTGCAGCAATTTTTCAAACACATTTTTTTTGGAAAAAATACAATGGAATGAGATTTAATGTACAAAAACAAATTACAATACCCAAATTACACTGCCCAAAAAATAATGGTATGTTGAGCAAATAGATGCCAAACATGTCACACTTTAAAATTATGTAAGCCAGTGTAATTGCGCCAAACTACGGTACCTAAAAAAATTTTCATAGTTGACGATTTGAGTTACACAGGAGTTCGGGTGCTAGAATTATTACTCTTGCTATAATGTTTCCAGCAAAACCTCACATGTGTGGTGCGAACCCCATTAACATATGCATGCACGACCTATGTATGTGTTTGCCTTTTCGTGCGAGCAGGGGGGCAGGGACGCCTTAACATTTTTAATTATTTTATTATTTATTTTATTCAAAAGGTTATTTTACAGTGTCTCTTTAATTTTCTTAAGATCAAGTTTATTCCTATCATAAGGGACATATAACATCCCTTTTGAGAGCATGGGCCATGACAGGTCCTCTTTAAGGAGAGATTTTGGGGTCTATTAGACCCTCAGATTTCTCCTGTGGCCTCCAAAGCAGCCGATCAGACAGATCAGTCTGATCGGCTGCTTTACTGGCCAGTAAACACAAAACCAAACCTGGAAGTGATAACATACTCGTCGATTGCGGTTTCTTAGACCATAGAGATGATCGGAGATGTCCTGGTCCTCGAACATTTCTGTGGTCCGCCAGCTGCAATCCTGGGTTCCTCTGGTGGGACAGTAGAGCCCGGGAAGGCAGCACTAGGGGAGGAACCCCTCCCACCATCTGTAAAAGCGATTCAGCAGAAATTACAAAAAAAAGATACTGGGATGTCCACTCTAGCTGCAGGAATCAACCTGGTATAACCACTGCAACTCAAGGACATACAGAGACAACCTTGGGCGGCAAATGGTTAAGCAATAAAGCTTAAAGTGATTAAAGTGGACCTGTTATACATATTTTTATGTGCATGCATGCTAATGTGTAAAGGTAATACCAACAGGTAAACATTACTTCTAAGGCTGGGTTCACGCTGGTGTGATGCCAGCCATCGCACGTGATTCGCACCACATTCGCTGTGCAGATCACATGCGATGTGTGTGCGATGCAAATTCAGCCAGTTTGCATGGATGATATCACATTTGCACCAAAATGGTGCAGGACCCTTTTTTGGTCCGCACTGGAATCGGATCGCATGGGTGTTCAGACCCATGCGATTTCATTTCATAGTTCACAGTGCGCTCTGTGAACTGATTTGGGGGTGTCACTACCTGTCTATTGACACCCGCAGTGGTTCGCAGAGAGCAGTGTGAACTGCCTGTGAGTCAGATGTGATGTGGGAACCTGCACTGGAATCATGCTGGTTCCCGCATCGCACCAGTGTGAGCCAAGACTTACAGAGATCACAATACTTTCCCTTACTATTTCTTCATCTACTTTTTTGTCCAGAAGGACAACTCCATCTTTGTTCAGGCATCATCCAGTGTCACCAACTACTTGACTGAGACAAAATCAAGTAAATCCTGGTCTTGGTGCACTTCCCGGCTTTGTCCACAAAAAAATCACACAGATCAGCTCCTGCTGCAGCCAATCATATTGTGATTTGTTACAATGTTGCAGTCTGATCGCGGCACACTCACTTGAAGTCACACCATTCCAAAGTCGCATGTCACTATGACTTCAGGTGCGACTTGGAAGATATCTGTGCGACTTCATGCACAGATGTCTAAACAAATCGTGCCTGAACTTGTAAAAAGTAGTGCATAAACTACTTCCAAAACCAGTGCGACTACAATGGAGTGGGAGGAGCATGGATTTGACTGCTTCCATTGCAGACAATAGGGTGTGACTTGTCAAGTGATTTGAAACTATCAGCAGGGTATACAAGGACCAAAATTCACTAGAAACCAGCCGACTATCAGGCCATGTGTACTGCTGACTGTTCAGCAGTAGTCAGTCTAATAACTGTTAAAAGTCATGCTGGAAAGTCAGCATTCGATCAGAGCTTTCAGCCAGTGGCTACAGCACTGATCAGTGTATTCTGCCGGGTAGGGTAGTACCCCCTGTAAGCTCATTGGGTGAGATCCTTTTATGGATGGGTGATTTACAGTCCTAGAGGCTGCTCTCAGCAACTGTGGGATCTTGCTGAACCCCCAGAGGAGTTTGTCAAAGTTTTTTTTTAAATTTATTAAATTTTTTTTTTTATTTATTATGGCAAAGCTTCTCAGATACAACATATTACGTGTTTGTTGAAGTTTTTAAAGGATGGAAGTGCCACATCAGCTGGTAACATTTTTTAAAAGATTTTTATTCTATAAAAGCCATCACATTTCGGAGGCTCCCCCTTCATCGGGACTAAAAATTAGACAATTAAGAAAATACAAAGAATCCTTAAATAAAAGAGCTTTTAAGGCTTTA
Source organism: Glandirana rugosa (assembly GCA_018402905.1). NCBI lineage: Eukaryota > Metazoa > Chordata > Amphibia > Anura > Ranidae > Glandirana > Glandirana rugosa. The sequence continues at coordinate 568,633 of BLSH010408054.1, forward strand.
AGGATTCTTTGTATTTTCTTTATTGTTTAGTTTTTAGCTCTGATGAAGGGGGAGTACTGAGCCCCTGAAACGCGTTAGTTATTACAAAATAAAAATCTTTTAAAAAGTCTCTACAAGCTGGTGTAGCACTCTCATCCTTTCAAAACTTCAACAAAGATTCTAATGGGAGCTGAAATTCATAGTTTTCCCTGATGAAGTACATTCTCACTATATTTCCTTAAGTAGTCCTCTAGTGGACTAGTGAGGCTTGCAATATAGTATGACCAGTCTCCTGTACAGTGCATTCTCTGAAAGGAATACACAGGGGTTGATTTACTAAAGCTGGAAAGTACAAATTCTGGTGCAGCTCTGCATAGAAATCAGCTTCCAGTTTTTTTTTTGTCCAAGGTCAATTGAACAAGCTGAAGTTAGAATCTGCGTGGCTACCATGCACCAAATTTTGTACTCTCCAGTTTTAATAAATCAGCCTCAGAAATAGAGAATATTCTCTGCATAGGAAAGCAAAGTTCAGCTACCTAAGTAAATTTTCCAACTGACATATCTGAGTCCAATGTTTCTCCCCTGCATAATTGGCTCCTCTGCCCCAGTGGCTTCTGCTGTTTACCTGCAAGAAGAAAACTATTAGAAGCTGTCATTGGGGGACAATTCTACATCTTGCATATTGCTTTACACCATAGGGGAGCTAGACTGAATTCTCATGGGATTTGGGGTACTTACAGTACGTAGCTTTCCCAGAAGGCTCCGTGTTGTCACTTGTACCTAAGAGAAGTGTTCTTTTTTTCTTCTAGTATTTTGTCTTTTCTTTTAATTAGTGGCTTTAATTTGGGGGATGAACTCGGTAAGACGTGGACCTTGCATGCAAGGTCCACTTTGAGGTAGACAATGCTAAGTTGTGGTGAAGGGGGTAGATAACTAACCCAAGTCAGAAACAGCAATCCACTGGAGACCAAATTTGTACAGATTTGTGTGCATACTGTATATACAGCATAAAGGTTATTATCTGAGTAGTTGGTGAGTATGAGAGGTTTTTACATGCGCATTGTGAAAAAAATGCCCATTGGCTATGTTTTTAGAGAAGACATTATACAAAAAAGACTGTGGAGAATGTCAAGGGTTGGGTTAACAATGGAGACTGAAGACCTCAGGTGTTTGTTTGTTGTTGTGTTTTTAAAACAGAGAAGGACTTGACTAACCATTCCATTGTAAAAGTCACTTGAAATAGGGTGTTGGAATGTAGTTTGCACTGGTGGTAGGTCAGTGTTGAAACATTCTTTGATGCAGGCCAGGATAGGAATGGATCTTGTTTACAATGTGTACTACATAAGAATGCAGTGTCCCATTATGAGCAATCATGTTCACACAGAGGCGTAACTAGAACCTTCAGGGCCCCAGTGCAAGACATTTTGAAGGGGCCCCCTGGCCAGGGCCCTTCCCTCTTCCCGCTGATCCTGGGGCCCTTTACTCCTATCGCTGGTCCCTTTATTATGGTCCCGCAGCAGCACCCTTTCACAAATTCCTCAGTGGGCCCCCTTTCTGCCATCTTCGGGCCTCCCCATGGTGGTGAAATGCCAGGGCCCGGTCACAACTGCAACCTTAGCAATCCTGATAGTTCCCTCACTGGTGTCAGTAGTTTTTAATTTTAATTTTAATGTTATTATTTTTTTACCATTTCATTTTATTTCTTTTACAATTTTATTTTTCTAATTTTTCACAATTTATTATAGGAGCTCTGTTGGGGGGCTTTGATGAGATATCAGGGGTATGAACAAACCTCAAGCCTCAATCTCCATCTGTGTAGCCTCAGCCGCACAGAATGAATGGACAGGAATAGTGGAGTACCGAGCCTCCTATTCATTCAGAAATTGAATTATAGTAAAAACAGTTTACTATGCTTCAGTTATGAGTGAACCAATTAGTACCAATCACTGACTCTGTACATTCAGAAAAGGAAGGAGCCAGTAAATGACACATTTACTGACCTGTTCCCATCTCTCCATCATGACATCTTCTACAACAGCTGGCAGGAGTGAGAAGGAGGGGAAGACAGCAACTCTGTGGGGGGACACAGGGACCTGGATAGGAGGGGTGGCAGGGCAGCATATAGAGGAACCAATCTCCTCCATTAGGAGGAAAATGGAGGAGAATGATTCCTCTAAATGCCACCCCCGCCATCCCTCCTATCCAGGTGTACAAGGGAGGCACACAGGCCCCCTGGAGCATGGGGCCCGGTTGACATTGCAACCCCTGCAACCCCTATCGTTATGCCCCTGTGTTCACAACTAAAGCTGGCCATGGGAATGAAATAATACTCAGATACTAAATGCATGAACCACTCATCTTGCATCTTGTATCCTAAACAGAAGCACTGTAGCCACGCAAGCACGCTCAGGTGTACAGAGTAGGAAAATTTAGTTTCAGCTCCTCTGTAGGCAGAGGAACTGGGGTTAGTTGTTTTTGTGCTGTTCAGAGCTCCAAGGGCTGAGTCCCTATTACCTGCCCTTGGCTTCTGGAACTGGCTGGAGGGTTCTAGAACTTAGAGGGTGGAGGAACAGAGATTAAGCCCAAATATTTATGGCGCCTCCTCCAATCCCTGGGTACAGCCCAGAAGGTATGGAGATAGGCCATAAATATTCTGGAGCAGAGTACAAGATCTGGTTGCCTCCCAACAATGACTGCCCAGGGCTACTCTGCCCTTCCCAGAAAGACACTGGATTGCAGCTCAATGTAGCTAAAAGGGCTAAATCAGGACACTGCAGTCTAATACCTACAGGCACCTTAGAGTCTAATTCAAGGTTGGAGCACAGTTTATCAAATGTCTTAAATGCTGAAGAGTCTTAGGTGAGCTGCAGCACTGGAAGGCAAGGAAGGTAGGAGACACGAGCCATCAGACAGTACAGTATATGAGCTCTTCTATTGCAAGGAACTTTATGCAGGAGTATTGAAAGTGACAGGGTTGCTTTAAGGGAAAAAAAAATATTTAAAATCGGTGTACTGAAAATTAAGATGTATGGTATCTCTTTTCTACTCTTAACTCCTTATTTCACCCCCCACTCCCCCCACCTACCAACTTGCTTACGGCTCAAGAAATTGCCAACCATTTCAAAATCAAAATCGACACGATTCGCAAGGAGATATTAAGCATTCAACTTTCTCCCCTATCCAACACATCAGATCCAACACCGCACTCAATACTCTCCTCCTTCTGCCCTGTTACCACTGAGGAATCTGATAAATTCCTCTCCATAGCCCACCTCACCACCTGTCCCCTGGATCCTGTCCCTTCACAATTACTGCGACCACCTTCCGGCTCTATCCTAAACTCCCTAACTCACATCTCCATCCTCTTCCTCTCCTCCGGCACCTTTCCCTCCCCGCTCAAACATGCACTGGTTACCCCCATACTTAAAAAACCCTCACTTGACCCCACCTGTTTGAATAACTTGAGACCAATCTCCTTGTTCCCATTTGCCTCCAAGCTCATCGAATGCCTTGTCCATGACCGAATGAGTTGCTACCTCACTGACAACAACCTGCTCGACCCCCTACAGTCTGGCTTCCACCCACAACATTCCACTGAAACTGCCCTACTAAAGCTCACCAATGACCTAGTAACTGCTAAAGCCAATGGCCAGTACTCCATACTCATACTCCTGGACCTCTCTGCTGCTTTTGACACAGTCGACCACCCACTCCTCCTCAGCAAACTCCACTCCCTTGGCCTCCATGATTCTGTTTTATCCTGGTTCTCCCCCTACCTATCTCAGCGCACTTTCAGTGTCACTTACAACTCCATCTCCTCCGCTCCTTCCTCTTTCTGTTCAGGTACCCCAAGGCTCCATCCTTGGGCCCCTCCTATTCTCTCTCTATATCTCTTCCCTGGGCCAGTTAATAACCTCCCATGGCTTCCAATACCACCTATACACCGAAGACACCCAGATCTATCTGTCCACTCCTCAACTCACCTCCTCGATCTCCTCACGGATCACAAATTTACTTAATGACATATCGGTAGGGATGTCACACCACTTTCTCAAACTCAATCTTTCTAAAAATGAGCTTTTTATATTTCCTCCTTCCCGGTCCCCCCCCCCCCCATGACTCTACTATTAAGATCAATAGCACAACCATTGGTCCCTCCACACATGCCAGGGTGCTGAGTGTAATCCTTGACTCTAACCTCTCCTTCAGCCCTCGCATCCAATCACTGGCTAAATCTTGCCGCCTTAACCTCCGCAGCATCTCCAGAATTCGACCCTTCCTTACTAACGACACCACAAAACAACTTATTCACTCCTTGGTTACTTCCCGCCTTGACTACTGCAACTCTCTCCTTAATGGCCTACCCTTACACAGGCTATCCCCCCTTCAGTCTATTATGAATGCTGTTGCTAGACTAATACACCTCACTAACCGATCCGTGACTGCTGCCCCTCTCTGACTATCCCTTTACTGGCTTCCCCTACCCCACCGTGTAAAATTTAAAATACTAACCACAACATACAAGGCCATCCACAACATTGCCCCCAGCTACATCACCAACCTCATCTGCAGATATCGCCCAAATCGTCCCCTCCACTCCTCCCAGGACCTCCTGCTCACTAGCTCCCTTATTACCTCTTCCCATGCTCACATTCAGGACTTCTCCAGAGACTCTCCTATCCTCTGGAACTCCCTGCCCCAGTATGTCCGATCAGCCCCTACCTTATCCACTGAAAACTCATTTATTCTGGGAAGCCTATCCCTCACCCACCTAAGAACTGTACCTGAGCCACCCCCATCAACCCATCCCCTGCAGCAATACCTTTTGTACCACCACCCCCCTCCCTTTAGAATGTAAGCTCTACGAGCAGGGCCCTCCTGCCCCTTCTGTATTGAACTGTATTTCAATTGTGATGTCCCCCCTCTACATTGTAAAGCGCTGCGTAAACTGTTGGCACTATATAAATCGTGTATAATAATAATAATGATAATGTAACTTATGTATATTTTAATACAGTATGTTACCTTTTTTAATCCAAAATAATTTTTATTAGTATTAAAATAGGCATAAAGTACCAACCTCAATGCAGACGAAGACATACATTTAGGTAGGCCAAACACTGTTCAGCAGGAATCGTACGAGATTCGAACTGTTAATGGTCACGCTGAATGTACTAAGTTGATTGATTGATCAACTTGGGTACAATTAGCCTGCTGGATTCTCTTGCAGTTATAGCCACTAGCAATATTTACTGTCTTCTACCAGCAGGGATGAACGTTGTGCCACCCACTATTAAAATGATACCATGGTGCAATGCAAAAACAACAAATAAACCTTGTGTTTGAAAACATATTACTATCTCCAATTATGATACTAATATCAAACAAAATTGTGAAAAAAAAATGTGATACATCCACTTCTATGTATTCAATAAACATACAAATAAAGTGATAGTGCTAGTGCAGTATAAACTTTCATAAGTCCACCAAAAGTGCTCCTGCAAAATCTGAATGATTTTCTTTTATTTTGTTGCCAAGTGCTTGTGCTACTCCTTCAACACAACTGTGTTCCAGTGTCCATTGTAACCATGCCACATCATTGGTGGGAAATGCACTCACCGGATACATTTGCCCCCGTAGGCCTACACTCAGGGTAGTCAGATCGCACTAATAATCACTGGTCCTCTTTGCAGTCTCCGCAGTTCACCAGTACTCCTGACTCATAGTAAAAATAATGGGAGGAACCAAAGACCGTAACATAAGGTAGTGCCCTTTAATAAAATACTTCCAATCTACATAAAATAGTTACACTCATAAGTTCTGGTGCCCCGTGGCACCCAGATGATTTGCAGAATCCGCTACTCTGATCCAACCCAGAGCTAGCATGCGTTCCAACTGGTGGAAGTTGTGTCACCAGAAGTCCCCACTCCTACGTGTTTCGTCACTTCCCAGACATCATTAGGAGCCGTCTTTGATCCCCCTATGGCTGGATTTAGTTTTATCAGTGGTAAGCAGGGGTTCATCATTTAAAAGGATAAAACCTTGAAGTTCCCTGGAAATATTTAAATAATATATATTTATATAATGTTAACACTTAAAAGAATGGAAAACAGACCAGCTAAACATATGCATATCTAAAAATCCAGCAATTCGATGTACCTGTAAACCGAAACGCCAGTATCAGCGCTATGGATAGACAATCAGATTCTAGTAATTAGCACATCGACCCATAAGCCTTGAATGCATGTGCTCTACACGTCAATGAATGAAAATTAACATAGAAACAAAGCAGCTGCTTAAAATCACAAAACTAAAACACTGCACCTCGATATTCAATGTGGATGATGAAAACACATAGAACAGCAAGCTGCAAGCAGCGCTAAAACAGTCTCTCTAATGTAATAGTCCAATCAACCAGACAGGTGATAAGTGCCTCCACCAAGGGTAATCAATGTTCCAATAGCTGTGCAAAGCACCTTCACATAATCATCGAATGGGTCCACCTATGATCTCACACACACCAGTGACCTGAGCAGTGAAGGCGAGGGAGAGGTGAACAGTGACACCAGTGGGATTTGGATGCTGTATATTGGCTGACCTTTGGTGAGTTTTCCCATATAGGGGGGTCGTACCTCCTGAGATCTCTTCACGCGGTGTGGTGGCGGCCATAATTGGAACATTGATTACCCTTGGTGGAGGCACTTATCACCTGTCTGGTTGATTGGACTATTACATTAGAAAGACTGTTTTAGCGCTGCTTGCAGCTTGCTGTTCTATGTGTTTTCATCATCCACATTGAATATCGAGGTGCAGTGTTTTAAACATATGCATAGTAAATCATTGCTCAGAGGGGGAAAATCCATATTGTTCTATCCCACACTGAACACAATTGCATTTATAACTTTTTTTATTGTTGTATGATCTCTGCGGACCAATGACCACCTTTTTGACCACTACGATTATCAAAGACACTAGACCAGTTACCCTGAACCAGTGACCTTGTAGTGCTACTTTAGCAGTGCCCATGACCAGAGTAAAATAGATAAGAAATGATAAAGGCATTTCTTCCTCTGCCTAGTCACTTATAAATTTATACAAGAATTGAGCTAAGGATGAAGTCACAACTAAACTGAGTATTATTCCTGGCACACTTGGAACAGTTGGTCTCAAAGAAGGGAAAGGTTCTACAAATAACATAAGTTATAAAGTTGACAAGCAATACTGTTTCATAGTGCCATTATTAATAAGCAAAATTAAAAATAATATCATGTGTGGTCGTTCTGAGGTGTTGAGACTAAATTAAGGCTTCCAAAATCTAAGTTTTTGGCAAGCACTCCAGCAGACAGTAGCCAGTGCTCAGGAAACTATTCAACTACTGAAAGAATCTTTTCATTCTTCATACATGCTTGAATCATGCATGTAAGGTTGAGTGAGTCACAGCACTACATTTCTGCAATGACAGTGGAAAATGGTGGGCTGCTGGACAAAAAAATGCAGGTAATGTTTAAAAGTCAACATGGATTTAGTTTAGTATTTTTTTTATTTTATTTTATGTATTTCTATACCACCAACATAGTCTCAATTTTAAACAATATGCAGAATTAGTTACCCCACAGGCGTACAATTATCGGACAAAAATAATACAGAAACCTCAGAAAGAGGATGATGAGTTTGAATGTTTGCCTTACTGCTTTTACATTGGATTGCCTATAGGTTTGTTATTTCTGATGTGGACATTTTAAGCTCAGATAGAGATACGGCTATGTCTAGGTAGAATTTGATAATACACAAGTAGACTTGGCAGTGCTAGAAAGTCACTCCATATGCATGATTTGGAAAAGGTATGCACCTATGGGGGGTCACCTAAAACAGCGTTTATTAAGTATTGCCTTTGTTCCTTCAGGGGTGTGTCACATATGAAGGAAGATCAGCTAGTAGTAGTGACGGAACAAATGTGACAATACAGAAGTACCATAACTTTTTAATGTTGTATTCATATTGTAAGTAATGAGCATCATTTTAGGTCTAGAATATACAATGTACAAATATATACCCCAGGGGTATTGCTAGTTTTAGACAATGTATGCCCCTGAGCTCCTGCTCAGAGTCCTAGATCAGAAATATGATGCAGGGCTTACACAAGGATTGATCTTCACCCAACATTGCCTGCATATTTTTTATGCTATCATCTCTCAGAAAAGGTGAATGCTGTTGAGGTACAACCTGTGGAATGCACCCATTTCTCTGTTGAATCTTGATTACAAAATATTAACAAAAGTATTGGCTACTAACCTAAATACTATCATACCCTCTATTATTTTCGATGATCAAACAGGCTTTATGCCTGAAAAGTCCAGCAAAATTCACATCTGCAGGACCAAAATTGTGGCTCTACTATCAGAATACATTCCAGAGACATGTGACTTGGAATCTTTCGATGCTACCAAGTCATTTGACTCTGTTGAACGGCCCTTTTTACACATTGATGATAGCACACTTTGCTTTGGCCCAAAAATTCAAAAATGGATTACTTTTTTTTATACCCACCTGAAGTCTAATATATTGGTTAAGGCCTCTTGCACACGATACTCCTGTTTGAGCATCTACTTTTTCAGACTTTTTTTGTATGTATTTATGCGCATTTTCACACATAGCCCTCTTGCACACTGAAGCTTAAAAATGTTCAGTACAGCTTATTTTTTTACTGAGCTAAAATACAGCTCATTAATTATAATGTGCCTATGCACACAGGTGTGTAAACAAGTGCCGTGTATTCTTCAGCAAATAAAACCTAGAAAAATCTACATTTTTGGTCAGTAATTTACGCCTCATGCGCGCATATGCTCTCAAATACGTGCATATACGCGTGTTTGCATGCGAATGGTCATAACATACTGTGAACATGGGAATAAATTTGTATACATTTGCGCGCAAATATGCCCATCTGCGTGAATGCATATGCGCGAGAATACGCACAAATACATAAAAACAAAAAACGGCTGAAAAAGTAGATGCTCAAAAAAGAGTATTGTGTGCAAGAGGCCTTAAATAGGTGATGCTGCACTTTTTGGGCTATTTGATTTTCTGTTTAGGGTGGGGAGGTACCATTTTGAGTGCTAGCTGGTATTCTGCTTTATTATTATTTTATTGACTATTTGTTAAATTTTTGGCCCAAAAGGCCTGTACAAGAAAATGTGCTTCATTTGATAGATGTTAATGGCAAGAGTCTTTTCCCTAAGGCTTCTTGCACACGATACTCCTGTTTGAGCATCTACTTTTTCAGATCTTTATTGTTTTTAAAATGTATTTTGGTGCAAATTTGCACAATTGCACGCATTTTTGCGCAAACTTATTCTCGCGTTCTTGTTCCGCAGATTGTAAATAATGCGTATTTGCACGCACGTACACGCATTTGCGCGCATATAGGAGTAATCTACTGACCAAAAATGCCGATTTTTCCATTTTTTTTTTTTTTTACAGAAGAATACACAGCGCTTGTTTACGCGCCTGTTTGCATAGGGACATTACAATGAATGGGCTGTATTTTAGATCAGTAAAAAAATAAACTCTACTGAGCTTTTTTAAGTTGCAGTGTGCAAGAGGCCTAAAAGAAGGAAGGATGGGGAAACAAGACTATTATGTGTAAAGAATACATCAGCAACTGTACAATACATCAATTATGAAAAGCATAATAAAAATAATGTGCATCAATATTAATGAAAAGTCCCAATAAGTCACAAAAGTCCATGATAAATCCAGCCATGAATAAACATGAATAACACACTGTGGTACATTCCACTTCCAAATGCAGATGCTTGTGACACCTTCTTCACTTCCAAGTATTCCCACGGTGCACCCTTCACTTTGTGGTACACCAAACTGCTCACCTTACTTAACCACTTCCCGACCGCGCTATAGACAAAAGACGTCCACAGCGCGGTCGGGTTATTCTAACAGGACGTCCATGGACGTCCTCCAGAATATCGCTTCCCGCGCGCCCCCTGGGGCGCGCACACGGGAACATCCGTGACCGTCGGGTCCGGGGGACCCGACAGATCACGGATCGCGGTGAATGGGCGCTGTGAGCGGCCTTTCACCACGTGATCGCGCCGTCCAATGACGGCGCGATCACATGTCAACAAGCCGGCGCTTGCGCCGGCTTTTCTCTCTCCTCTCCGCACCGATCGGTGCAGTGTGAGAGGAGAGAGGGGGAGGAAAGACCTGTGCAGTGCTGTGGGCAATGTGTAATGCCCACAGCACTGCTAAATGACAGCAACCCCCACCATCCATCAAGCACCCACCCAGCCATCCACCCCATCCATCCACACCCCCCATTCTTAGCCCATCCATGCTCAGCCACCCATCCATCAATCCATCCATCCTCACACAGCCATGCTCACCCATCCATCCATGCTCACCCATCCATCCATCCATGCTCACCCATCCATCCATCCATCCATGCTCACCCATCCATCCATCCATCCATGCTCACCCATCCATCCATCCATGCTCACCCACCCAACCGTACTCACCCATCCATCCATCCATGCTCACCCACCCAGCATCCATCCATGCTCACCCACCCAGCCTTGCTCACCCATCCATCCGTGCTCACCCATCCATCCGTGCTCACCCACCCATCCGTGCTCAGTCATCCCCAT
>BLSH010408054.1:580770-594490 GCA_018402905.1 Glandirana rugosa
TAAATAAATACGTGACAAAAAATAGTGTTACACTCACAAAAATTAGAAATGGACTGAAATTATTTGGATAGTCACTCGTGATACGGTCATAAAACGGAAGACATACATGGTACATACCACTTTATTACATGGATTCTCGACCTACTGTAGACTCTCTCGGGACTCCTTAGTCTGGTAGGACGAAAAAGAATTTCTCTGTATTCGAGAAAACTGGAGATATACATACGTTCCAGAAAATTGGTGAACTGTTGACCCGTGAATTTGGGGGAAGGATTGGTCTGGTTAAAAGTCGAAAGTCGCGAGAGTGTTTTTAATTATAGCGCAAAAAATAAAAAAGCCAGCGATGATTAAATACCACCAAAAGAAAGCTCTATTTGTGTGAAAAAAGGACGCAAATTTCATATGGGTACAATGTTGCACGACTGAGTAATTGTCATTCAAAGTGTGAGAGCGCTGAAAGCTGAAAATTGGTCTGGTTAGGAAGGGGGTTTAAGTGCCCAGTTGTCAAGTGGTTAAAAGACCTTGCATACATATAGAGGTCAAAAGAGCTTATGTCTCTTTAAGAAAAAGCAGGATGGTCTGATTCCTCAGGGCTCTCTCAGATGTCATCCAGCTCTTAGGTACATTATTTCACCATACATGGTACATACAGAAGGCAAAATACTGGCATAGTGCTCACTGATAGGTTTATTAAAGTCAGGTAAAGATTAAAAACACTCACATTGTGATAAAAAACAGTGCATAAATAAATTATGGCTATCCAGCCTCTCGGGTACACAGCAATCAGCTCTCTGCTCATCTAGTATGCTGGAGATCTGTGGCTAATATGATGAGTATTAACCAATCCTGGACCTTTCTGAAGAAGTGTCACAGTGACAGTAAAGAGCAATGTCACAAAGTGGAAGATGAAAAAAAAAATCACAGACATTGTTTATCTAGAGATTTTTATTGAAGTACTTTTGTATTAAAGTTGTAATTAATTTGCTTTTATTTATAAATATTATAGTATACAATCCTATGGGCTACAATTATTCTTTTTAGAAATTGGTTATGTATATAGCGTGATATTTTTGTAATTTAGTTATGGTCAATTAATGATACACAACATTAGCACGCTATCATTTTTTTAATGTCATTGATAGTATGTTCACACAAACTGCGCTTAAATGAAATGTGCGGGACGTTTAAAAAAAAACAACACATACAAACACACACATACTTACCTATATGGCTGCAGGATCAACCCCTGACAGCCCTGAGTCAGAGAACTGAGTGATCACATGACCACTGATTGCTCAGTTCTTGATCTGATCTGCTGGGGAGGGATTGGCTGGCACAGGCTCTTGGTATGCTAAAAGGCTAAGCCAGCTATTGTCGGGATGCATCCAGAGACTGGCCCAGCTCTGTGATATTAGTCGACACTGCACTTTAGTTTCTGAGTTACAGTAGTGCAGAAGTAAGTGCACCCCTGTGACCCACATGAAAAGTATAACCAAACAAGCTTTGGCCATACTTCTCATTTAATTTACCGGAGATGTGTATTGTGGGGTGTTTTTAAGCAATTTATTCGAGCAGCATTCTAGTGCCATATATTGTATTGAATAGCATAAGATTTTATTTCACTCTATTCCCTTGTTGCCCAACCTGTGCCCTATGGACTGTGGACTATAAATATACAGTACAGCGTGAGAAGTGAAAAGAATTATGAGAAGAGATGTCCAAGAGCCAAGGACCTCTTGTGGAGAGCCTCAGAAAGACCTGGAATTAGCAGATACACAATAAGTCATGCACTCACCCACCATGGCCTGTATGCACGTTCACCATGCAAGACGCCTTTGCTGAAGAAAAAGCATGTTGAAGCTCATTTAAAGTTTGCTGCTCAACATTTAGACAAGCCTGTGAAATACTGGAAGAATATAGTCTGGTCAGATGAGACCAAAATGGTACTCTTTGGATGCCATAATACACACCATATTTGGAGGTCACATGGCACATCACCGCAAAAACAACCCCATACCAACAGTGGACTTTGGTGGTGGGAACATCATGGTGTGGAGCAGGTTTTGAGCATAGGGTACTTACAAACTTCATGTCATTGAAGCAAGGATGAATAAAAAAAATGTACCAAGACATTCTTGATAAAAATCTGCTGCCATCTACCAGGATGATGAAGATGAAACGAGGGTGGGTGGACATTTCAGCAAGACAATGATCCCAAACACAAAGCCAAAACAACTCTCAATTAGTTTCAAAGAAAGAAAATAAAGCTGCTAGAATGGCCCAGCCAATCACCTGACATGAATCCAATATAAAATATATGGAAAGAACTAAAGAGTTCATGGAAGAGGCCCACAGAACCTTCAAAATCTGAGGATTGTTTGTGTGGACGAATGGGCCAAAATCACACTTGAGCAATGCATATGACTAGTTTCTCCATACAGGAGCCTGCGTCTTGAAGCTCTCATTATCCACAAAGGATTTTGTACGAAGTATTGAATACATTTCAGCTAGTAAGTTCAATACTTTTTCCCTGTGTCATTCCATTTTATTACACAGAACTTCATTTCTGAATGTATTTATTTTGGTGTCTTTGTATGTATGAATTGCATGGGTTGTTACTGACATGTGGTGAACATTTCATGTCACTAGCACCTTTAGAAGTATATTTACCTAGAAAAATGGTGACGTGTTCAATACTTATTTTATATATATCCAGACATCATCACATTCTTTCATTTATGAAGGCAGTTTTGTTGACTAAAACGATGTCTTTATTGTCGGCAGACTATTGTTCTTGTGGCAAACAGGCATAACTTAGTTAAAAGAGTCAGTTGGCCACCTTTGTAACATATACCAGGAAAACATGTCTTGGTCTGGCAGACGGTGACTGATTTGAAAAGGACCACCCCTGCCACCTGCAGTGTCTTAGCTATTCATGCTCCTCATTAAATCCTCTCAAGACTCTGCTGTGTTCAAACAAACTTTACATTCCTAACCTTCTTCTAATGAAAAGAAAACAAAAGGATCACATTATGAAAATATTACACCCCAACACGCACTACCCCCTGTTTTCCTGTCATTAACTTCTTCAGCACCAGAGACAAATACCAACGGTGTAAAATCAGTACCATATGTGGTCATTTTGGGGGTAAATTGTCATCATTGTATGACATGTAATTGTTTAAGTATACAATCTCAATGATATTGATACGTGCGTCAACATTCTCCAAAAAAAGACCTATGCTATAATAAAAGTCAGTATTTGATGTAAATCTTTAAGAATGAAATTGAACAAAACACAAAAGTTACTTGAGTGTGAGTCTATGGGTCTCGAGGTCAAAGGTCTAATGAACAAGAATGGCATACATGTGTGTTTTTGTATATTACACCCAGCACAGCAGCAGTGTGATCGCTATTTGCGATATATATTTTTCTATGGCTGTTAATGGCTTGTAATAAAGAAGAACATCGTTATTTCTGACATACTTGTCAGATGTTGGCGGAAAGTAAATCACTTCTTTAATTGCTTCCAATCCATGTGTATAATACAAGTCCTATGTAGTGAATGCCAAATACACATATATTTGAAGGATTCTTTGTTCTGGAGTTTGAAATAGCAAACAGGTAAATAGCTATTTAGAAATGCATTGCATCAATCAAATTTAGGCAATTTTAAAGGCATTTCTATGGCCACAGTAGACCATGCTATTGTTATAGGGCCTTGATGTACATGGAGCCCAGTAAAACCAAGATATAGGTATTTTTTAAATATTTTTTTCAAGCAGAATTTGGCACACACAATTGAATAATGAGCAAGAAAGGGTATAGCGGTGTAAGATAAAAAAAAATGTGGGGAAACAGAACTCCCAATCTTCATACTTTTTCCAGGTTAGTGATTTAGAATGTTCTGAAGTCTTTAGATCAGCATACCAGACCCACAAATACTATTTTTAAAAGGAAAAGATGCAATGGGAGCCTACAGTACCTTCTAGATTTCCTTAGCCCACCTGCTATATTTGCTTTGGATAAAGTAGGAAAGGATTAGACAAAGCGCAAATTAAAATTTCCCTAATAGGACTTTACCTTTTTTCTCCCCGTTATTTCTCCCCCCACACCCCCGCCTTTTTTTCTCTTCTTCTTTTTTTTCCCCCTCCTCCTATATCTGGATTTCTAGTTGTCTTTTCTTAGACCCCTTTCACACTGAAGCACTGCTAAAGCAGCTGCTAAAGCGCTGGTCGTCTTTGCGGTGCTTTAGCGGCATTTTAGTGGCACTTTCCAGGCGCTAGCAGGGCCCTTTTTTTAAGGTCACATGACAACGTGACCTTAAAGGTATTGAAACTCTTTCAAAGCGCTTTTAAGGTGCTTTGGCAGCGCTGCCCATTCATTTCAATGGGCAGGGGCGTTTTTGAAGCGCTCCAAACACGCCCCAAAGATGCTGCTTGCAGGACTTTTTCTACTGTCCCGCAAGCGCACTGCCCAGGTGTGATAGCACCCATTCAAAAGAATGGGAGGCAGTTTTGAGGCACTTTTCAGGTGCTATTTTTAGTGCTAAAGTGCCTGAAAACTGCCTCAGTGGGAAAGGGGTCTTAAAGGTTAACCATGTTGATTTTATTTTCTGTAATGTTGATGTTGACTGATGGACTTACATACAATTTAGGATTGTATGAAGAACCTCTCATATGTAGAGTGTCCATCTGAAATGCAAATGATTCCAATGATTTTTTCCCATGTATCATTTACTTGCCTATGGTCTTGGGTTGACTCTTGCAACATGGTTATATATTGGAAATTGCGTTTCCCTGTTTGGATACCTATTTCATGTCCTGGTGCAGATTTCATTATAGTGTTGCTATTCTCATGATCTTTGTATTGAAAACAAAGAAAATTTACTTAATATAAAATTTCCCGAATAGGGACACAAACAGAAATAACAACCAAATAGAAATTGTAACACTTACCTACTCTACGCAATTCCAAAAAATGGCTGTAAATAGGCTTTCCTGATACATGTAGGTCTAGTGTACATGTGTGGTTGGGGAGAGGTAAAAACAAGAGGTGAGTTGGTGGTGTGGTTGTTTGGATGGAAATATTGCTGGCTATGCACAAGTAGAATTTGGTTCAAACATTAAAAAAATAATTTACAGAGCTTCTATCTTGCTTTCATTGAGTGAACTAATTGAATTAGAAAGCCATTAGGCAGGCCATAAATGATGTAACAAAATGCCTTGATTCCCCCATCAACACAGTCAGTGTTGATTGGGGAATCCCTGCCGTGGAGCTATTGTGTTCTCCCGGTGGGGGTACACAGGGAGCTGTGCCTGCAGGGAGAACACAGTGATTATTGCTAGTGGCT
Organism: Glandirana rugosa; assembly: GCA_018402905.1. Taxonomy (NCBI): domain Eukaryota; kingdom Metazoa; phylum Chordata; class Amphibia; order Anura; family Ranidae; genus Glandirana; species Glandirana rugosa. The sequence goes on from BLSH010408054.1 coordinate 586,124, forward strand.
ATAGGAAAGATTGCAATGCTGGTTGTACCCAAGTCGATTGATGGATAAACTTGAGTACAATCAGCCTGCCCATAGATGGTTTGAAATTCACCCGGTCCCTGCTGAACCAGCAGAGATCCGAAACACCTATGGCTGGCTTTTAAAGTTTCGCCCAGATCTGCTACTTGAATGGGACCCCAGACATATTAATAAGGTGTCTTTTGTGCTGAACACATGCATAATTACAATATATATATTTTTTTATGAATGGAAACAATTTCCATCCTGCTCCTTCTAATTTTCTTAGTCGAAAACAATTGTCTATTTGACCCCACTAACCATTAGAAAATTGAATGAACATTCCGAAATCAAAAATGTTTAAGTTAAACTCTACTGATGTATGGCCAGTTTGAGTTGTGAGGCTAGAACAGACAAAGATCAGATTTTTTCAACCTAGCTAATTATTTTGCATCTCCAGTATCATACTGTGAAATTGGTCAAAAGAGATTAAAATACTGCTAAAAAATAATCACTATTTGCCAGAATCAATCAAAATGTCAAAATGACTGATTCATCTGAGAATTAAATCAATAAGTATATGGCCAGCAACTGGCAGAGATGTGTGTTGCTTTAATCGGGAATGTCTGCTGCCATGTGACAAAGTATAGATCCCTGATACATGTGTCTCTTGCCCGCTAGGACCATCAACCTGCAGTTAGTGGTTTACCTGCTTAGGTGCTTACTAAAGGCACTGAAGGAAAAATAATCATTAGGTGGACTTCTGCTAGTTAAAGTGGAACTTTAGACAGAAAATTAAGTCCTGCTAGATCACTTCAGGCTGGACCCTTTTGCTGGTATATCTATGTAAAACAATAAAAATAAGTGCCTATACTGTTTAAAATCCAGTAATATGTTGTCTTACCCTGCTCTGCACATGCTCAGTTGCTCTCTGCTGAATTTGCAGAGGCCGATCTGCTGACAGCCTTAAAGTGGAATTAAACCCTCCTATCCTTTACAGCCAAGGAAGCTGCTTATTTTTGATCTGCAACTACCACGGTGCTGCACATGTAATCAGTTATGACACCAGTCATTTGATGGTTAGCAGCTTGGTTGAGGACACAAGCAAATGCGAAAGTTAGCAATCCCGGCATTCCATGAATGTAACTGTTTTGTCAAACCATTAAATTGAAGGGTTTTGTTCAGCTTTATGGTTTACTGCTATTCAGGGGCTCTGGGTTTCAGCAAAATGACAGCCTCCAGCAAAAAGAAACACGAGCAATGCTGGAGGTAATTTACAGCACACACTTATTTTGGTAGCATATTTTATTCATGTAGAATGTATGTTCCTTGCTAAAGAACATATTTTTTATCAAGCTGTTATGGGTAAAGTTCCGCTTTAAAGCGGAGTTCCACCCACATGATTAGCATAAATTTTTTTTTTTTGGACATACTTTGCTGAATTTTGTGTCCCTGAGCGTTCCCATTTTGATTGTGGGCATCTGAAGCCCACTCGCACCTTCTTCCTGGGTAACCAGCATGCACCTCCCGATCTTGCACACTGTATCGTCGGGCACAGCACTGATAATTTATAGTTTCAGTGCTGCCCACTGACTCCTGGGAAATGATGACTCACATCTCCCAGGAGCCCAGGTGGGGCAGGAAGTGATGCAGAGTGCCGCGGACAGGGAAGTGGACAGGGACCACATAGCAACAGGGCACTTAGGATGAGTATAAACATGTTTTTTTTTCTCCAAATGTGATTCATATTGATTACAGCAGTGGTTTTCAACCCTGTCCTCAAGTATCCCCAACAGGCCACGTTTTCCTGTTTTCCTTTATCTTGCACAGGTGCTTTAAATCGGAGTCAATGGCTTGGTATTTTGGACAGCTATTTTATCTAAGAGAAAATCCCAAAACATGGCCTGTTGGGGGTACTTGAGGACAGGGTTGAGAACCACTGGATTAGAGGACTTGAAAAATGTAAAGATGTTTTTGTGGGTGGAACGCCGCTTTAAATGTTTAATTTGAATTGTGAAAAACAAAAGCCCATGAAGATTCCTCGGTTGTATGACATCATTTTGGTCTAGGTCAGAAACCAGGAAGCAACTGAAGATATGTAAAAAAGTATAAATCAAGTAAATAAATTATACCTTTGTAATTATTTACTAATGCTAGCAGCATAAGGATTAAACATTTTCAAATCTCACGGAACCCAGCTGAAAATAACTGTCATCTTTTCATTAAATTAAAGAGGAACTAAACCCATCAATTTAAGGGTCCTTTTACACATATGGACCATTCATCAGTTCATCAGTTCCGTCACATCAAAACGGATAAAGTAATCATCAGTTTTTCGTCCGTTTTTTCATCCGTTTTTTCATCTGTGGTCATCAGTTTTTCATCAGTTTTTTTTACATCCACTACCAATGCAAAAACGGATGAAAAACTGACCGTTCGTCTGTTTACATCCGTTTTTTGTCCGATCCGTTTTTTTGACGGATGAAAAATAGGACTTTCATCCATCAAAAAAATGGATGTTGACGGAAGCGGATGAAAACGGATGCAAATGAATGATCATCCGTTTTTCCATAGAGTTGCATTGATGTCCGTTTTTCATCTGTCAACGGATGGATGAAAAACGGACAAACGGTCCGTATGTGTGAAAGGGGCCTAAAGGTTTCCCAATACAAATACACTCAAGACATGCCATGAATGCTAACTGTCACATTTGCTTGTGCTCTCAACAAAACTGCCAAACCATCCAATGGCTGGTATCATAACTGATTACATGTGCAGCACCATGGTAATTTCAGGCCAACAGGGGCAAAGATGGCAGCTTCCTTGGCTGTAAAGGATAAGAGGGTTTAGTTCCTCTTTAGTATTTTTATCCCGTGTGTTAGTTTGTGAACTATTGTCATCATTTAATGATGATAATATTGATGGTTTTGGGGTGTATGTGGTTCTCTCACTCCTCCCTTGTACTCCAACAAGTTAAGAATGTAAATAGATCAATGTTCTATGTTGTTACAGTACTTGTGGTGTCCAAGTTCAGAAGATGGTTTTCTGCACAAATTTAACATTTTTAAGTTGCAAACATTTTTCAAAGTAATTTTGGAACCTGGTTTAATTTGCATAGACACACCTGATAAATATTAAAGCATACGTCTTTAGTTCTGCTTTTTTGTTCCTAATACGGTTCTAATAGCAGGCTTGCTGGCTAACCCGAAATTTCAAATCATGCACAAGATACAGTGCCTTGAAAAAGTATTCATACCCTTTGAAATTTTCAACATTTTCTCATGTTACATACAAAAACATAAATGTATTGTATTGGGATTTTATGTGATAGACCAACACAAAGTGGCACATAATTGTGGAATGGAAGGAAAATGATAAATGTTTTTCAACATTTTTTACAAATAAATATCTGAAAAGTGTGGCGTGTATTTGTATTCAGCCCCCCTGAGTCACTACTTTGTAGAACCTCCTATCGCTGCAATTACAGCTGCAAGTCTTTTTGGGGACATCTCTACCAGATTTGCACATCTAGAGGGTTACATTTTGCCCATTCTTTGCAAAATAGCTCAAGCTCTGTCAGATTGGATGAAGAGCATCTGCGAACAACAATTTTCAAGTCCTGCCACAGGTTCTCAATTGGATTTAGGTCTGGACTTTGACTGGGCCATTCTAACACATGAATATGCTTTGGTGTAAACCATTCCATTGTAGCTCTGGCTGTATGTTTAGGGTCGTTGTCCTGCTGGAAGGTGAACCTCAGCCCCAGTCTCAAGTCTTTTGCAGACTGTGACAGGTTTTCTTCTAAGATTGCCCTGTATTTGGCTTCCATCTTCCCATCAACTCTGACCATCTTCCCTGTCCCTGCTGAAGAAAAGCATTCCCACAAACATGTTGCTGCCACCACCATGTTTCACAGTAGGGATGGTGTGTTCAGGGTGATGTGCAGTGTTAGTTTTCCACCACACATAGCGTGTTGCTTTTAGACCAAAAAGTTCAATTTTGGTCTCATCTGACCAGAGTATCTTCTTCCACATGTTTGCTGTGTCCCCCACATGGCTTCTCACAAACCACAAACAGGACTTCATGGTTTTCTTCTTGCCACTCTTCCGTAAAGGCCAAATTTGTGGAGTGCATGACTAATAGTTGTTCTGTGTACAGATTCCCCACCTGAGCTGTGGATCTCTGCAACTCCTCCAGAGTTACCATGGGACTCTTGGCTGCTCCTCTGATTAATGCTCTCCTTGCCCGGCCTGTCAGTTTAGGTGGATGGCCATGTCTTGGTAGGTTTGCAGTTGTGCCATACTCTTTCCATTTTCAGATGATGGATTGAACAGCGCTGCGTGAGATGTTCAAAGCTTGGGATATTTTTTTATAACCTAACCCTGCTTTAAAATTCTCCACAAATGTATCCCTGACCTATATGGTGTGTTCCTTGGCCTTCATGATGATGTTAGTTCACTAAGGTTCTCTAGCAAACCTCTGAGGGCTTCACAGAACAGCTGTATTTATACTGAGATTAAATTACACACAAGTGGACTCTATTTACTAATTTAGTTAGGGGTATCGGAACAAAGGGGGCTGAATACAAATGTACACCACACTTTTCAGATATTTATTTGTAAAATATTTTGAAAACCATTTATCATTTTCCTTCCATTCCACAATTATGTGCCACTTTGTGTTGCTCTATCACATAAAATCCCAATGAAATAAATTTATGTTTTTGGTTGTAACATGACAAAATGTGGAACATTTCAAGGGGTATGAATACTTTTTCAAGGCATTGTACACATTGGAGTCACATTTTTCTATTGCCTGTTCAATTCCTGAACAGAACTCATTTGTAAAGTTACATTGGTTTTGCAGTTTAGTAGGTTTGTTTATAAAAGGTTTAGTTTTTATGTTGTACCATTTTTTCATGGGTGAGGTCAAGTTTCATTCGCCTACTTCTTCAGCTACTGCTGTCAGGATTTCCATATTTTGGCCATGCTAAAAATAACCCTCTGAAATCCTTCACTAGTTTCTGGGGATTCTCATATTAACTACAAAAAACATTTTGCCAAACATGTATGCCACCCAAACCTAGCAAAGCCCATATTTTCAATAGAAGAAAATAAAACCTTTATGGTGGCCTTTTTCACTACAGCTCTGTTTGTTTTCCATCATTTTAGACATCATATATTTCCATGTCAACCTATTTTTATCATGGATTAAAGGCATTCAAAGATGCGCTAGAACTCTGCTCAAAACTGCTTTTTTCTCTAGTTTTGCATATATTGTGCAAGGGTTGGAATCTGCCAGATTTGTATGGCGCTATCGGTCTCTTTTGATAGGATTTCACTCACTCACAAATGCAGCAATTTGTGAAGCTACTACTTTTGCCAATATATATAAAAGTGGTCAGGCTTTAAACAGCTACAAGTTATTTGGATGCTTAAAGCACCTTTCTTTGATATAAAAAAATAATATCATCTGAACTACAGAGGAGCTGAAAGGAGAAGTTTCAGGGGTGGAGTCAGTGCAGGGATCACAGCTTGCAGGCAGCATGGTACCATGGGATATGTAGTCCTTAGAAATTGAAAGTAAACAGCAGAGGTATAGGTGTGCACATCCTATTGCATTAGGGTGTGCACCCTAAAGCTCAAACACACATCCCTTTCTCTACTGCCTCAGCTGCATGGGGCAGTGAATTAATGGGAAATGCTCTGTGCTGAGTGGCTTCCTGTTCATTCACAAACTGAAGCATAGTAAACACAGTTTACTATGCCTCAGTTGTTAATGAACACTGTGAGTGAGTGTGTTCATTTAGAAAAGGAAGGGGCCGATAAATTACATATTTACTAGCCCCTTCCCCTGCTATCCATCCTGAAATACCCCCCCATCAGCCAGGGGAGAGGAGAGGTGGGAAGCCAGCAGCACTGGGGGGGCGGGGGGCCAACACGGGGTGGAGCGTGGGCAGTAGGAAGAATCAGCCCGGCACGTAGTGATTAGGGTGTGCCCAGGCACACCTGGCACACCCCCTGCACATGCCTATGAGCAGAGAAAAAGCTGCAAAGCATTGCAGGAAATCCAGGAAGTTGTGGAAGAAATGGCCAGGCAGCACTCACAACATGAAATTAGATTTTTCAAGTACGCCTATATTGGATTGTCAAAAATAACTATTGTTTGTAATGTTATTACAATGCTGATGTTATAAAACAAAAGTGTATCTCCTTCAAGTGTATGTAAACCCTAACAATAACTAAATACTAACTAAAAATATAAAATGCCCCATTCAAAGGGTTTTATCTGTTCAATTAGTGAAAATACCTGTTGATATTGCCAGAAAGACTAAAGTGCTTCAATGGTCAAAAATAGTTATAACAAACGTTACAGGGTACCTCATCCATAATTTAAGTTATTGAAGAGGAGTAAGGGTCTATCGACCCCCAACCAGGACCCCCACAAAAAGGGATTACTGGACTATTGCTGTACCATAAGTGAATACAATGAATGGAGCGAGGGGTAATCAGCAACCATTACAGCCAATTTCTGGTGCAGGGGAGCGTGGATGGATCCACAATACATACGTCATCCTATCCTGTGTGCAACTATTTTGTGGCAAGCCCTATACTGGGCTTATACATAGCCCCTGCACCAGAATTTGGCTGTAATGGTTGCTGATTATCCCTTGCTCCATTCATTGTGACTGTCTTGGGATCTTTTGACTATTTCTGTGGTAACTAACAGAATTATCATCTACCATTCCATGCGCACCCCCTCTTCCACCCACTAGGAACATTTTCTTGGTGCCCCACTTGATGTGGGCAGGGTCATTGATGTTCTCCTGAGGAAGTGGCAATTCAGGCCACGAAACATGTAGAGAAATGACCAACATCAACATCAATGTTCTCCCTCCTCAATGGGGAGTCAATATGGAATGTACACTGTAACTATGTTTGGGGTTACATACCCATCCCCCTTTTGTTTTTAATATGATGCATCAATAAAAACATTTTCTATTTTTAAATATACCTTTGTTTTTACAATTATGGTACTGCAATAGTCCAGTAATCCCTTTTTGTGGGGGTTCTGGTTGGGGACCGATAGACCCTTACTCCTCAGAAAGTCAGTGCTGTCCTGTGTCCTCTGAAGCGTTATTTCAAGCACTGTTATCAGCCCTGTCTGGTCCACCTACTACTACTGATCCCTCCTCCTTATGTTATGGTTATGTGATGAGGACATTTTATTTTTTCTAGTTCCAACACACTTTCTGTCCTGTCATTGCAGCGCCTCCATAGATACAGTACAATGAGTCAGCATTGTCTACCTGAGCCTGGAGGGGTGTTACTGGCAGGATCACCAGGTGAAAAAAAAAAGGAAGACATGGGTGATAAAATAAACTTAATGCAGCCACCATGTCTAAGAACTGGTAAGCTGCAACATTTTAAATGTGTGTTCTTTGGCTGTGAAAAATGCTTTAGAGGTAATTGATAAAAAAAAAAGATATATATATATATATATACACTAACCAGACACTTTATTGGGCACACCTGTTCAGTTGCTTGGTAAAATAAATTGCTAATCAGCCAATCACATGGCAGCAACACAACAGCAACAGCATTTAACATCTATTCTAGACATAGTGAGAGGTTTTGCTGAAGTTCAACCCAAGCATCAGAATGGGGAAGAAAGGAGTTTTAAGTAACTTTGGACGTGGCATGGTTGTTGGTGCCAGACGGGCTGGTCTAAGTATTTCAAAAACTGCTGATCTACTGAGATTTTAACGCACAACCATCTCTAGGGTTTACAGAGAATGGTCCAAAAAAGAGAAAATATCCAGTGAGCAGCAGTTGTGTGGATGAAAAGACCTTGTTGACATCAGAGGAGAATGGGCAGACTGGTTCCAGATGATACAACGGCAACAGTAACTCAAATAACCACTCGTTACAATCAAGGTATGCAGAATACCATCTCTGAATGCACAGCACATGGAACCTTGAAGTAGATGGGCTGCAGCAGCAGCAGACCACACCAGGTGCCACTCCTGTCAGCTAAGAACAGGAAACTGAGGCTACAATTCACACAGGCTCATCAAAATTGGATAATAAAAGGTTGGAAAAACGTTGCCTGGTCTGATGAGTCTCGATTTCAGCTGAGACATTCAGATGGTAGGGTCAGAATTTGGCGTAAACAACATGAAAACCTTGTATCAACGGTTCAGGCTGGTGGTGGTGTGGGGGATATTTTCTTGGCACGCTTTGGGCCCCTTAGTACCAATTGAGCAGTGTTTAAATGCCACGGCCTACCCGAGTATTGTTGCTGACCATGTCCATCCCTTTATGACTACAGTGTGCCCATCTTCTGATGGCTCCTTCCAGCAGGATAATG
>BLSH010408054.1:594500-621754 GCA_018402905.1 Glandirana rugosa
CCCCCCCGTGGAGAGGGTGGCGACTATTTTCACTAGAACGCCGTTTAGGCGGCGATTCTAGTGAAAATACAACAAGTCTTAACGGTCGAGATTTTCTGTTATAGACTTACCACGGACGTCGACGTCTATAGGGAAGAGTTTCCATCGCTGAAGTATACTGCAGGTGGGTTGCTCTTCACCAATTTTCCATTCAGAACGGTCATGGCCCAACCTGGGGAAAACGGAAGTCTTGACGGAATTAAGAAGTACCGTATCTAAGATGTTCCAAAACCTTTATAAGGAGTCTCTAAAACCAGGTATAACTGTACTCAGTTCTGAAGGCAAAAGGGGTCCAACCCGGTACTGGCAAGACTTACCTTTTAACCACTTCTCGTTGGGTGGACGTCATATGAAGTCGCTACCTTTGAGAAGGGATATCTGCAGCTGCAGGCACCATTCAGATATTGTCTTTTAGAGCTGGCAATTCTGAACAACATAAAAGTGATCTTAGCGGCGGATTTGCCGCAAGATCACTTTTATCAGCGGTGGGAGAGGTGCCCCCCCTCCCACCGCTTTCCGGTCATCTCCGCCGCTTACTGGACCCGCCGGCAGCGGCGGAGAAGATCCGATCTGTCCCCCCCAGTGTCCGAGAGCCGAGTGAGCGGCTTCTCCATAGTACGGCAGGGTGGAAATGACGTCAGAAGTGACGTCCGCCCAACGGTCTTAAAGGGACCGTTTTTTTTTTGTTCTGCCATTTTTTTCAGATTTTTTTATTTTTTTATTTGCATTTTAGTGTAAATATGAGATCTGAGGACTTTTTGGCCCCAGATCTCATATTTAAGAGGACCTGTCATGCTTTTTTCTATTACAAGGAATGTATACATTTCTTGTAATAGGAATAAAAGTGATCATTTTTATTTTTTTAAAAAGAACAGTGTAAAAATAAAAAGTAAAAAGTAAAATAAATAATTAAAAAAAAATAAAATGTAAAGCTCCCCGTCCTTGCGAGCTCGCGTGCAGAAGCGAACGCATACGTAAGTCCCGCCCACATATGAAAACGGTGTGCAAACCACACATGTGAGGTATCGCCACGATCGTTAGAGTGAGAGCAACATTTCTATCACTGGACCTCCTCTGTAGCTCGAAACTGCTAACCTGTAGAATTTTTTAAACGTCGCCAATGGAGATTTTTAAGCTGCAAAGTTTGTCGCCATTCCGCGAGCGGACGCAATTTTGAAGCATGACATGTTGGGTATCATTTTACTCGGCGTAACATTATCTTTCACAATGTGGAAAAAAATTGGCCTAACTTTACTGTTTTCTTATTTTTTAATGAAAAAAAACTGAATTTATTCAAAAAAGCACGCTTGGAAGACTGCTGCGCAAATACGGTGTGACATAAAGTTTTGCAATGACCGCCATTTTATTCTCTAGGGTGTTAGAAAAAAAAAATATATATAAGGTTTGTGGGTTCTAAGTAATTTTATAGCAAAAAAAAAATTATTTTAACTTGTAAACAACTAACCCAAAAAACAGCCCGCTAACTGAAGTGGTTAAAGTGGCTGATGAGTGTATGTATATATATATATATATATATAATATATTTGTATATTACTCAAGTTGTTTGCCACAATGATAAAAAAAATAACCTTAGTGGAATATGTGGTGCTCCTATGATCTACGTTCTATACAGTAATAGAGGATGACAACATAATGAGTGCACATGTGCATCCTGCCTTTGAGACGCAGTCACGCCATATGTGCTTATCCTATATGTCTGGTTTCATATGTGACCCAGCAGTCCCTAGGGAGGAGACAGAATCTTTCTATAATTAGTTCCTTGACTCCCATAAATCACCTTTAGTTACTTTTCAAGAACTAATTAGGGAAACCTGTGAAATGTAACACATTTCAGTATTTATCACCTGTTTATATCTGTGTTGTGTATTAAGCTCATCTTGTATTGAATAGGTTAATTAAAGGATTATTGCTCCAACCTTTATCCTTATGTGTACTCTCCTGTCCATGCTCAGGGAGTTCTCTGCTTTGCATTATGTGCTAACTTGGCCACGTTAAGTTACTGTTTTTTTTCCCCTTCGTCTTCTAGTGGGGGGTGTTGGCCAAAGTAAAGTCACTATGTGATTAAGCTATTCCTCTGTGCTGTTATTTTTACTAATGGACCGAGCTCCTTGCAGCTCTATTGAAATTGTAATGAGTCCCAGACAAAAGCACTAATCAGGACTAGGTGTGGTAAGCAGCTCAAGAAGGTGGGGGATGGGGTACACATTCAGCTTGACCATTATTTTAGGACACAGAAGGGGTCACTAATCTTCCGAGTTCCTTGACTGCCAACTGGACAGAAGAACACCAGATTTGTCAATTAAAAACCATGCCATGTGGTGGTGTGCACAGCGATGCCTAATGCTCCATCCAAAAAAATTGCCACAAACATTGGCCAAAGAGCCCAAATACAAAATAAAATGTGTACGTACAAAGCAGGTGCGTATAAGCAGTAGCTAATTGTGCATAGTCCATTTATTAACATTTGTAGACTCGCAGTCCTGCTGTGGGGTAAGTGCTACTGCTTTTACATGCATTGTAAAAACTGTATTTTTCTTTCTTATATAAATACAGGGCCCATTAATCTGACATCTTGTACCTTCCAGGTGATCATAGCTGTTACAATTTGAAGCATGCCCACGTCATCTGCTGTGCTTGTAATTTAGACACACATAAAACAAATGTTATAAATGTCCCTTAATGGAAACAGTTATTGACAGAATGTCAACTGCATGAATAAATGAAAAGATGGGTTCACACGTTTGTGTTGTGTTTAATGCATGCACACTGACTCGTGTTATGCCCAGTCTTCACGCATGTTGTGTTAGAGCAGCCTGTAGCTGCCTAACGTACCAAAAAAAGGTGTAATGCAGCACACCACAAAGCATTGTTGTGCCATGCCATGCATTGCCACATGTTGCAACACATATTCATTGGCAAGTGTATTGGGGTTAGGGTTGCCACCTCATCCCTTTAAAACCGAACACATATTAATTACACAGATTCTGTGGCTGATTAAGGTGGTAATTAAACTCACTTGGTGCCTCATCTGCATTAAATTAGCCTCAGAACCTGTGCAATCCATATGCGTTCGGGTTTAAAGGGATGAGGTGGCAACCCTGATTGGGGTGCAATTAACAATGAATGGCACTGCAACACACCAACGTGTATGACATATGTTTTCTGCATTTTAGTAACAAATTTAGTAAAGCAGGCATTACCTCAGTGCAATGGGGTGGACAAACCCTAAAGAAAACCTGCAGCAATTGCAAATCAAGTATCTCCACTTTATAGGGTAATTTATAAGAGTATTCACCTCCTGATGGTCTCTAAGGATGGGCTCGGGCTTGTTCGGAACCGAACGTGCCTGAGCCCACCAGGAAGCGAACCCTGCACTGCGGTAATCACAGGCAATGAGCCATTTCCCGATGCGCAGTTGCAGAGATCGGGGAATGTCTCACTGCCTGTGATTAGCGCAGTGCAGGGTTCACTTCCTGGTGGGCATGTTCGGTTCCGAACAAGCCCGAGCCCATTCTTAGTGGTCTCAGATATCATCTAGAGCTGAGGTCTTCAAACTTTCTACACAAGGGGTCAGTGAGAGGACTTGTGCCCCATCATTCATGTTATTCTGAGGAATTTTGCCCCATCATTGGTGTAATTGGGCCCAATCGTTGCTGTCAGTGAGAGGAATTGTGCCCCATCATTAGCGTAATTGGGCCCAATTGTTGGTGTCAGTGGGAGGAATTGTGCCCCATCATTCGTGTTAGTGGGAGGAATTTTGCCCCATCATTGGCGTCATTGGGAGGAATTGAACCCCATCGCTGGTATCAGTGGGAGGAATTCTGCCCCTTCATTGGGGCCAGTGGATGAAATAGTGCCCCAAGGGCTGGATAAAAGCAAGCAAAGGGCCACAGTTTGGAGACCACGTCTCTAGAGCTTCAGGGGAAATCTATATGAGGCATATTCTTAAAGCTGTAAATGTTGCCTTCAGAACATTTACAGCAGGTAAATAAAACAATTTAATTTTAATTAAGGCAAACATTTCTGTTGGTTTTGGAAATAGTGGAGGAGGATTGGTACACCTGTCGGGTTGCTGTTTGGGCCCCTGTTAGGGTATTTCCCCCTCTCTATTTGTTCTGATTACTGTAGTCACCAAAAGTGAAAGTAAAATAAAATCCCAAATTTTTGGCTGTCCCCAGAGCAGGAATACTGGGGATATCTTCCAATGGGGACAACAGTTCTGGTGACAAACAGGGATTCCCTCCCTTTATTGGATTATCTCTCTTTTAGCTGTGGGACAGGAAGTGAAGGAAAATTTCTCAAATGAGACACAGATGGCAAAAATAAACATTACAGGGGCTATAACAGTCCCTTATTTTAACCAAAATAAAAAAAAAAGTTTTACTTTAAGATTAGTAAGATTCACTACTTTATAAATGTACCTTAAAAATTCATGGAGCTTTGGCCTGCCCCTTCCCAATTCTCACCCTCTGTTTTCTGTCAGTGGGGCTACTTGCCATAATGGTGGACCAATAGCAGAAGAGATGGACCAAAGTCTTGATGCACTGTATGAAGTTGGGTTTTGGGTAACGGAGTACCCCAGGTTTGGTGCTCATGGGATGTAAAAGAAAAGCTTAGACTGAAAGCAAATACCTGGAGGTGCCTGCTGTGGCTATCAAGTAGTAGGTGATCAATTTTACTAGCAAAGTAATGTTTCATATGTTGTGCTTAAACAATGAAAACTATGGTTGCAACTGTACAGCAGATACCATAGGGCAGTGATGGTGAACCTTGGCACTCCAGATGTTTTGGAACTACATTTCCCATGATGCTCATGTCGTTGAGCATCATGGGAAATGTAGTTCCAAAACATCTGGGGATATGAGGGGTGCATGAGTTTTAAGTAGAACTGGGTGCCATCATCCCTGAATATAGAGAGACAGGAGATTGCCCTCTAGGGTGGGATTTTAAAAAGGCACAAGAATAGTCATATATTTGTAAAAACATACACATTTTATTGTTACAATTCATAAAATGTTACATATATGGACAGATTTAAAACACATTGATGTATTGACCAGACCAGATTCGGCGTGATGGATGATAAACAGCACCTTTTGCAGGAATACCTTCATCAGAGGTACCAAAAATTAATCATACATCAACTTATTTCTGAAAAATAAATCAAAACATGAATGCAAATTCAACACTAACACATATAATACGCAGCCTTTTCAACGAGTGAGATTACACTTACCGTATTATTACGGAAGTATCAGAAAAAAGATTTAGAATGGTCAATAGAGCAATATTTGTACACGTTTAGCTGCAGGACGGACCAACCAAGGGTCACCAATGCCAAGAAAACATATGGTGTGCCAAGGTTCGCCATCACTGCCATAGGGTGTCACACCATATGATTGCTCCTGGAGCAGCACTGGAGCCCTCCAAGTTCTTATGCAGACACCAGCAATGCCATCTGTCATGTTATATAATCTGTAGTTTTTGATTCATGTAAATAATAATATTAGTTGTTCCAAAAACCTTGCTTACATGTACCTTGATTCTGCTTTTAGTTTTTGTATACTACACATTGAAGGACTGTTCACTCTCAATGCAAGTTTATCTGTAAATCAACAGACTGTTTATGTGGATTATTGATCTTATCACAGAAGTAATTTAGCATGGTTGATAACTGCACTACCTGATTTACAGCTAACCACAAGAGGGGGAATTTACAAATGTGTATATGAAATATATTCATCAAAATATGGAACATTAGGCAAGGAAAATTTAAATTTTACTTTAAAGGGGACATAGAACATTTTTGGACTGGCCATAGACGGTTTGAATCTTGGCTGGTTTAGCAGCAACCGACCGAGATTCGAAGCATTAATTGGGAGGCTTAATGTACCAAGTTGATTGATCAATCAATTTGGGTACAACCAGCCTGCCAGATTTGCTTGCGATTATCGCAAGCGGCTGCTATAGCCGCTAGCTATATCCACTGTCTTCTCCCAGTGTGGACAACTTCCCCCGCCCGCCCCTCTGCCGGGAGAAGACAATTGCTCAACAGGAGGGATTCCCCTGTCAGCGCTGTCTGTGTTGATGGGGGAATCGTGCAAATTTTATCCAATGCAACCTGTGGTTGCAGGAAAGAAATTTGCACTGTCCATGGCCTGCCTTAGACTCTTAGATGAAAAACATTCATTTAATGTAAATTATCTCATCCATGGGTGTTAAGATTTTAAAAACATTGTTTCTCTGGATATTTCATAATTATCTAGGTACATGGAAACAGCCATATTTGTTCATTACATATATAGGCTCTGCTTCCTGCTTTCTAAAGCAGGCCATACACTGTGCAAAGTTCACCCAGTTGGTGGCCCTGATGGCCACCCACTGTTTGCCACCTTTTGACTGAAAAATCGAAGTGGCTGGGAGGAAAATTGCCAGCCGAACCTATATTGCATCCAATTAAAGCAGCCACTATTTTGGTATTTTGATAGCTGACAGGGCTGGCTGTCAAAATACAATAGCAACAGCAGGAGATTTGGCCATCTGGGCTGATTAGTGTTGGATGGGGGACTCCGTTTTACAGACCCCGTTTTGCTCAACGGGGGATCGCTTCGCTGATCCCAGCTAAGCAGGCGGATGACAGGTCCGTCTCCGTTCACTGTGCAGCAACGGACCTGTCAGAGCCTCGCTCTCCTCTATAGGAGATCGGATGAAAACAGACCGCCTGTTTGTTTTCATCCGATCCCATCTGATCCGATCCTCCAGGTGGATGGAAAATAGGGCTTCCATCTGTCTGGATTTCATAGACAGGATGGGATCCGACAGCAGCAGGAGTCAGCGAACATGTCACCGCTGACATCCGCTGCCCCATACGAGTGAATGGAGCATCCGATCAGGTCCGCCTAAAAAAACTGACAGGTGGACTTGATCGGAAAGCCTGTGTGAAAGGGGCCAAACTCACTTAAACTGTGTACAAAAATGCTCTATATTAGCGTTTTATTCTGCTAGGGCAACTGGTATTTTTATTTTAGCCCAGTGTGCATGGAGCCATAAAGAGTATTTGGGAATACTGTATGACCCCTTTCACACGGACGGATAGAATCTAGCTTTTAGCTGCGGATAGATGAAGTTATCTACCGCAGCTATACTGTAACAATGCTTTCCTATGGCCCCATTCACACTCTGCATTTAGCAACGGTTTTGTTACAGACGATTTAGAACGATTAGAAAAAATGGATTTGAATGCATCCAGGAATGATGTAATGTAGCTATCTGTGGCTATCTGCAGCTATCTGCAGGTAAAAGCAGTGCACTGTGTCACCTACGGATAGCAAAGGCAACAAGCATAGAAAATCAATAGGAAGCACTTCAGAAATGTCAAGAATGCACTTCAGAAATGTCAAGAGTGTTTCCACTGCAGCTAAACGTAGCTGCACGTAATCGTGGCTAATCGGAATGCACAAATGCAAGTAATCGTTGTGCTTTGGAGTCTGGTATCTGGCTTGCATTTAGCAATGGCAGAACAGCCGCTCGTGTGAAAGGGGCCTATGTGTCTGTGGTGCTCTGCTGAGTATTCCTTGTGCTGGGGGGTTCTGTGTGCCTCTCTCCTTTAATTAGTCCCTACCTGGGATGTCGCTGTACCTATATTTTGTTTCCCATTTCTCTGTAAGGCTTCATGCACACAGGATGTTTAAAAAAGTCCTAAAAATGTCAGTAGCTTACCAGGGTTATATTACCGCCGTTTTTTTGGGGTTTTAAACGGCCAGCGTTTTTTTTTCTGTTTTTTTTTCCCCCAATTGATCTAAAATGTCCAAAAACGTTGGGGATCAAAGTTTTTGAGCGTTTGATCGTTTTTACAGCTGAAAAAATCTCTCTCAGAACCCTCTGGTCTTGGGTTTTTCTTACAGGTCAAAAACGTCACTGCTAAAAACAGTTGATAACAGCCTATGTGTGCATGAGCTCATAGGATAACATGTTGAAGGGTTTATTGACTGTAAAAAAAAAGTCTGCAGCTAAAAACAGCTGCTGTAAAACAGTCAAAAAAACGCCTTATGTGCATGAGGCCTAAGGCTTCATGCACACAGGACTTTAAAAAAACATCAGTAGCTTAACAGGGATTTTTTTTTTAGCTTTCACCAGCATTATATTACCACCGTTTTTTGGCGTTTTTAACCCCTTCCTTACCGGTGTATAGTAATTATACGTCGGCAAGGTGCACTCCCCATCCCAAGTGGACGTCATATGACGTCCACTTGTTTTCGCCGCTTTGCGGGCCCCCAGGGGCCCGCATCCCGGCGATCGGGGACCAGTCGTGTCCCTCGGTACTCCGGCCTTCCATGATCGGGGTAAAGAGCCAATAAAATTGGCTCTTTACCACGTGACCGGCTGTGTCCTATCACAGCCGGTCACTTCCGACAACAATACACAGCAGCGTGCATGCCGCTCGTGCGCGGCGATCGGGGTGCGGGCTTGTCCCTCGGACAAAGCCCAACCCGATCACGGTAAAGAGCCAATGATATTGGCTCTTTACCACGTGACCGGCTGTGTCCAATCACAGCCGGTCACAGAATGACGAGCTGTTACCGGGTTCTCCTCGTCACACACCGATCGTGTGTGAGGAGGAGATAGTGGTAACAGCTCGTTACCGCTTACTGTCAGCACCAATCACACTGATTGCCCCCCCAATAAACAGTACCTGTCACCACCCTATCAAAGTACCTGTCACGGCCCATCAGAGTACCCGAGTACCTGTCACCTGCCCATCAGAGTACCCGAGTACCTGTCACCTGCCCATCAAAGTACCCGAGTACCTGTCACCAACCCATCAGAGTACCCGAGTACCTGTCACCAACCCTTCTGAGTACCCGAGTACCTGTCACCAGCTCATCAGAGTACCTGAGTACCAGTCACTAGCCCATCTGAGTACCGAGTACCTGTCACTAGCCCATCTGAGTACCCTAGTACCTGTCACTAGCCCATCTGAGTACCCGAGTACCTGTCACTAGCCCATCTGAGTACCCAAGTACCTGGCATCAGACCATCTGAGTACCCGAGTACCTGTCACCAGCCCATCAGAGTACCCAAGAACTTTTTACCAGCCCATCAGAGTACACGAGTAGCTTTTACTAATCCATCAGAGTACCCGAGTACCTATCTGCAGCCCATAATAGTACCCGAGTACGTATCTGCAGCCCATGCCTCATAAAATATACATTGGGGTGTTTGCTTTCCAAAATGGAGTAATTTTGTGGGTAATTCCACTGTCCTTGTGCTCCAGGACCTTCAAAAGTATGATAGGTAGGAATGAAATTAGATGCGTAATTTATGCTCCTAGAACGCCTGAAGGTACTACTTCAATGCTGGACCTCTCTATGTGGCCGGGCTGTGTAAAAGTCTCACACGTGGTATCGCCATACTCGGGACGAGTAGTAGAATATATTTTGGGGGGTCATTTTTGCTATGTACATGCTATGTGTTAGAAGTATCATATAAATTGACAACTTTGTGTAAAAAAAAAAAAGTTTTCATTTTCTTTCCACGTTTTCCATAGACTTGTGGAAAAAATGAACCGTACAAAAGACTCATAATGCCTCATGGAATATACATTGGGGTGTTTGCTTTTCAAAATGGGATCATTTTGTGGGTAATTCCACTGTCCTGGTGCTCCAGGACCTTCAAATTGTAATAGGTCATTAGGATATTTTATGTGTAATTTATGCTCCTAGAGCGCACGGTGCTGCTCCGTGCATGTTGGACCTCTCTTTGTGGCCAGGCTGTGTAAAAGTCTCACACATGTGGTATCACCATACTCGGGACGAACAGCAGAATGTATTTTGGGTGTAATTTTTGCTATGTGCTAGAAATACCTTATAAATTGACCACTTTGTGTAAAAAATAAAAGAGGTTTTATCTTCTTTCCGTGTTTTTCAAAGACTTAACCGTACAAAAGACTCATAATGCCTCATAGAATATACCTTTGGGTGTTTGCTTTCCAAAATGGGGTCATTTTGTGGGCAATTCCATTGTTCTGTTGCTTCAGGGCCTTTAAAAATGTAATAGGTGGTTGAGAAATGAGATGTGTAATTTATGCTCGTAGAACGGCTAAAGGTGTTACTTCAATGTTGGGCCTGTGTATGTGGTCAGGCTGTGTAAAAGACTCACACATGTGGTATCGCCATACTCAGGAGGAGTAGCAGAGTGTATTTTGGGGTGTCATTGCAAGTATGCATATGCTGTGTGTGAGAAATAACTTCTTGTTTAACAATTTTGTGTAAAATTTTGCAAAGAATTGTGGGAAAAAATTACAACTTCAAAAAAATTCACCATGCCCCTTACTAAATACCTTGGAATGTCTACTTTCCAAAAAGGGGTCATTTGGGGGGTATTTGTACTTTCCTGGCTTGTTAGGGTCTCAAGAAATGAGAATAGGTGGTCAGTACATGAGGTGTGATCAATTTTCAATGATTTGCACCATAGCTTGTTGACTCTATAACTTTCACAGAGAATAAATATCCACTAATTTGGGTTATTTTTTACCAAAGATATGTAGCAGTATAAATTATGGCCCAAATTTATGAAGAAAAATTACTTTTTTGCAAAATTTTTCAATACAAACTATAAAAAAAGTGTTTTTTTTTTTCAAAATTTTCGCTACTTTTTCGCTTATATTGAAAAAAATAAAAAACCCAGCAGTGATTATATACCACCAAAAGAAAGCTCTATTTGTGAGAAAAAAATGATAAAAATTTTGCTTGGGTACAGTATAGCATGACTGAGTAATTGTCATTTAAAATGTGAGAGCACTGAAAGCTGAAAATTGGTCTGGTAAGGAAGGGGGTGTAAGTGTCCTGTATGGAAGTGGTTAAAGGGCCAGCGGTATTTTTTTTTTTTTTCAATTGATCTAAAATGTCCAAAAATGTTGGGGATCAACGTTTTTGAGCGATTTTGGGCGTTTTTGAGCATTAGAACGTCTTTACAGCTCAAAAACTTCTCTCAGAACCCTCTGGTCTTGGGTTTTTTTTTACAGCTCAAAAACGTCACTGCTAAAAACAGTTGATAACAGCCTATGTATGCATGAACACATAGGATAACATGATGGAGAGTTTATTGACTGTAGAAAAAAACGTCTGCAGCTGAAAACAGCTGCTGTAAAACAGTCAAAAAACGTCCTGTGTGCATCAGGCCTAAAGGTGAGGGGTGCCCCAGGCATCATATGATAAATGTCTGTTGTATAAATGACGTTATGTGAATAAAGTTGATTTCTTTTTTTAAAGAGAAAAAAAAATTATGATTATGAGGTGACTTAAAAATACCTATGAATAAAAATGAGCAAAACTGATTTAAAAAGTTCAATATTGAATCCAGTTCTAATAATCTTAAAAAAATGTACACTATGTATGTATATGTGTATATATAATTAATATATATATATATATATGTCCACTATTGCTTGACAGGTATTTTAAGTGTATAATCAGGGACAGCATTTGCATATGAAAAGCATCTAGTTAATAATGTAATTCCATCAACAGTGTTGGAAGTTTTGATGAATAACACTTAAAAAGGCGTGTGCTGTCTAGGACCTGGGACAAGACTCCTCAAACAGTACACAGAATAATATCGTCTGATTAGTGCAATAAATCGTCTGAGATAATAGAAAACACTAATCCCCTAACGATCAGTGGATTGTAATCCAAACACTCTATTGACTAATTAGCCATATACGGTAAAACCTTGGATTGAGAGTAACTTGGTCTGAGAGCGTTTTGCAAGACAAGCAAATTTTTTTTATAAATTTTAATTTGATATACAAGCGATGTCTTGATATACAAGTAGTGTCAGGTCACAACTGACTATAAAAGAGAAGAGAGGCACCTCTTAAGTGTAGCAATATAGTAACATTTAATGAAGGTACAATATTTAGCAACTCACATGGTTGATGATTACAGTGGATTTCCCCCAAAAGTGGAACTTCCGCTTTAAGTGAAGGTGAACCCCTGACATGCTACAATTGGCATGTAATTTTTTTTTTTTGGGGGGGGGGGGGAATACCTGTTTTTTACAGGTATCCAGCTCCCACTTCCTCTCCTGGTGCCGCAGAGACGGAAGGAAGTTCCACTCTCCCCCCCCCTTGCTCCCGGAAATTTTCTGGGACACGTCACAGGTCCCAGAAGCAGCGAGGCTCGTGCATGTGCAGTGTGCACCCGGCTTTGAAGCCAAAGCCGGCTGCCCACACTTGCTGTGCCGGCACCGCACAGAGGAGGGGGAGAAGAGCGAGGCAGCCGCATCGCTGGACCATGGGACAGGTAAGTGTCTGATTATTAACAGTCAGCAGCTACACTTTTTGTAGCTGCTGACTTTTAAAGCGGTGGAACTCAGTTTTAACCACTTAAGGACTGAGCCTCTTTCTGAGATTCGGTGTTTACAAGTTAAAATCTGTTTTCTTTCCTAGAAAACGACTTAAAACCCCCAAACATTATGTATTTTTTTTTCTAACACCCTAGAGAATAAAATGGCGGTCGTTGCAATTCTTTATGTCACACCGTATTTGCACAGCGGTCTTACAAGCTCCTTTTTAAAAAAAAGAAAAAATCACTTTTTTGAGTTAAAAAATAAGACAACAGTAAAGTTGGCCCATTTTTTTTTATATTGTGAAAGATAATGGTATGCCAAGGAAATTGATACCCAACATGTCATGCTTCAAAATTGCTCCAGCTTGTGGAATGGCGACAAAGTTTGGCACTTAAAAATCAACGACAACGTTTAAAAATTTCTACAGGTTACCAGTTTTGAGTTACAGAGGAGGTCTAGTGCTAAAGTTATTGCTCTCGCTCTAAGGATCACGGCGATACCTCACATGTGTGGTTTGAACATCGTTTTCATATGCAGGCGCGACTTACATATGCGTTTGCTTCTGCGCACGACCTCGGTGGGACGGGGCTCTTTAAAAAAAATTTTCTTATTTATTTTATTTTTTATTTTTACACTGTCCTTTTTTAAAAAAAATGTTGATCACTTTTATTCCTATTACAAGGAATGTAAATTCCTTGTAATAGAAAAAAGCATACTAAGACTTCTTAAATATGAGATCTGGGGTCAAAAAGACCTCAGATCTCATATTTACACTTAAATGCAATAAAAAAAAATGTATGCAATTTATAAAAAACAAACAATTCCCCTTTAAGAGCATTGGGCGGAAGTGACGTTTGACGTTGCTTCCGCCCTGCAATGCTATGGAGCCAAGTGGGGGACATCTCCCCCTCAGTCTACATCCAAGCGTTGAGGGGACAGGATCGGATCGTCTCCGCCGCTACCGACGGCTCCATTATCTCACGGCGAATCCGCCTCAGAGACCACTTTTATCTGAAAGCTGAAAAAAACAATACTGGGGTTATGGTAGCTATCTGCTACCATAACAACGGTATTCCATGTCAAAGCGGTCGTGAAGTGGTTAAAACAGGCACATCTAAGTCTGCAGACATCCGGGGTAAAGCTGTCCACATAGACCGTCCTCCACACCGCCATCGACGTCATTCCTTCCACGCTGTGCTTCAAGCCTCGCTTCTAGATTGCTTTACTGCAGGGTAATCTTCACAGTCACGATTGCAGACTGGCAGTGGTGAGAGCTGGCGGTGTGGAGGATGGTCTATGCAAACAGCTTTACCCCGGATGCCTGCATACTTAGATGTGCCTCTTTTAATCATCAACCATTTGAGTTGCTAAATGTTGTACCTTCATTAAATGTAACCACATTGCTACACTTAGAGGCGCCTCTCTTCTTTTTGAGGCTGGGTTCACCTAATCTAATTCGCAAGCAGGAGATTTTGACCGGCTCTCTATGGAGCCGGTTCACATATCTCTGATGCCGCTCCGGTGCGAATTTGCGCAGAAGCCCTGTGCGTCTTTTGGTCTGTTTCAGGTCGATATTCAGCCAAAAATTCTGGCTTAAATCAGACCTGAATCGGTGAACCAGGACGCACCAGACCCCTGCTGGGAGCCACATTGGTATTAAGCCTCATGCACACAGGATGCTTTTGGAGGTTTTCACAGCAGCTGTTTTTGGCTTCAGACGTTTTATCCTAAAGTCAATAAACTCCCCATCATGTTATCCTATGTCCATGCACACATAGGCTGTTATCAACTGTCTTGCGCAGAGGTGTTTTTGAGCTGTAAAAAAGCCCAAGACTAGTGGGTTCTGAGAGACGTTTTTCAGCTGTAAAAACAACCAAACGTTGAAAAACGTCCAAAAACGCTCAAAAACTTGGCTCATTAGCGTTTTTGGACGTTTTTGATCCATTGAAAAAAAAAAAAGGCTCAAAAATGCTAGAGCAATAACGCTCAAAAACGCTGAAAAACTCACTATAAAGCTACCCTGACATTTTTAGAACTTTTTTTAGCGTCCTATGTGCATGAGGCCTTAGGTGTGAACCCAGCCTTATACTCTGTAGCTCCTGCTGGATTTTGCTTCTAATCCCCTTGTGGAGGCGGCCATTTGTGGATGGACAATTTATGGTTACTAGGGCCGGCTCTACCACTAGACGGAGTAGGCCGCCGCCTAGGGTGCCACTGCCACCCAGGGCGCCCAGCCGCTGTTGATCTGTCACCGGTCTGCATTGATCACTCATGTCACTGGAGAACCGCGGCTGGCAGCACACCAGAGCGATAAAATGAGGCGGGTCCAGGGGGCACAGGTACAGGACTGTGGACCACGGCTAAAGAAATGGGTAGAGAGGTGCTGCAAAAATCTCCACCTCCACCACCTCCATTGTATACATGGACAGGACAAAGGGGGTGGAGTCATGGGGCGGAGCCAAAGGGGGCGGCAAAATGAGGTTTCGCCTAGGGTGTCAAAAATCCTTGCACCAGCCCTGATGGTTACACAACCTATCACATATGCTATAATCTTTTTATATGGACTACAAACTGAAGGACTTTGGATTACAAGCATGTTTCCAGAACGAATTATGCTTGCAATCCAAGGTTTTACTGTGTTTTGAATATATGGCTACAGTCTTGTTATTCCTTTCCATCTTCTATTTTTTTTCTTATTGAAGTGACTCTGCTGTTAAAAATCTAACTACAAATAAAAAACCTGAAATATTTACTACACACCAATTAATCACCCATGTCTTTATGGAGGCCAAAAGAGTAGTATAGCTAGGGCTTGGAAGACCCACATAATTGCCTTTATAGAAGTCAAGTGTCGTGTATCTCAAGGCACGTTCTTATCCTCATAGCAATGCAAACTGATACTCTGGGAGCTGTGGATTTAGTTCTATCATCCATCCGTATCGTCCCGCGACATTGGCCAGCTCAATAAAAACCACCCGACATTCGGTCCATGTGTAAGGCAGCCAGTCCGACAGAAGCTGGCCGATCATTCTTGAAAAACAGCAGCCAACCGCCTCCCAATCAGTGCTCTCAGAACACAACAGCTCAGCAGGGGAGATTTCTGTACTAACATTGGATCCTTAGTACAGCGGCTCTGGCCGGAGTTGTCAGGTTTTTTTTCGTTCAGCCCGCTGGGTTGAATGGACAAAAAACTCATAGTGTGCACCAGGTTTTAGTCATTACTGTGTCCTGTAGTCCTATGGGTACATAAATGTAGCACCCGCTAGCGTTACTAGAGTAGGATGTTTTGTGTTAGTGTAGGTAAATTTTTAGGCTTGGCTGGCAGCCAAGCCTATGTGTTTTTTTTCTGGGTTGGGTGAGTTACTCAGTTAGGCTGGATGACTCATCAGCAGCTTCTCTGGAGACTCCCCCTTCTATCTGGAAACTTGGAGAAGATTCTAGAAGCGGTTGGGAGGGGTCTAGGAGGAGCTAGCTGGAGTGTTCTGAGGGTCCTGATCAATCCTCAACTAAATGGTTGGCAGGGGGCAGGCCCCCTCAAATACTCAGAGTCAGCCCAGCAGGGGCAGTGTGGAGTTCGGTTGGAAGATGGAGATGGAGTGTTAGGCTGTTGGGGCCTTTGAGAGTAGATCACCAGCCTGGGGGGTGAACGCAGGCCTGGGCTCGGGTGTGGAAGGGACCCCATCTCATAACACACACAGGGATCCTGACCAGTAGGCACGGGGGCAAGGAGAGGACAGCAGGAGAACGCTGCCGGGCAGATCTCCAGGGAGGAAGACAGCTACATGGGCTGGTGAGTGTTGCTGTTAGAGGACTGAAAGGCTTGCCTGAAGGAACTGGGTGCAAGCAGTCTGGGATGGATGCAGAATCAGTCTGGGAGGACTGTGGAGAAGTAGCCAGGAGGGCTAGTGAAAGGGGCAGCTGCAGCCAGGTGGGCTGGCAGTGCCTGAAGAGGTGGTAATGGGAGCAGTAGCCACATGAAAGTACAGCTAGCACCAAAGCCCTCTATTTTTGCTACACTACTTAAAGGGCCCACTGTCCCTGCCTGCGAAGGGCATTTGCTATGGTCTGATTACGCTCTTGTCAGACCATCCTCAAAGTGCTAGCTGATCCTGGGAATTGTAGTTCTACAAGCAAGTCTGTGCTGGAGGTAGAAGAGAAGGAGTGTGTATATACTGGATTTATATAATTATGTCCCTGAAGAGTTTCTATTGATCAAGTGGGCATCCCATAATAACCCTTCCCCATCCAAGTTCAATTCCCCTAAATATAGAAAAAAACAAACAAAGCTGCAAGGACTGCTTAATGTCTCAGGAAATTTTATTTTTGTAGCGCTACCCCCACAGGAGTCACTGGTAGATCTGTCATGTCCCCACTGACAGAGTGGGGAACCGCCGTGTTTACATCGGCGGTTCCCTGTTCTTTCACTCTGACAGCTCATCGCGGCTCGCCGGCACATTCCTTCAGAGTCTGACGCTCTCGCCCCCTAGCTGCGCGTTTGCGAATCACCGCCTATTTACGGCGATTCACGGAATAGAGCCACACTGCCGCAGTAAAAAAGCAGCACGCGGTCGGGAAGTGGTTAATTGAACAAGCTGAAGTTAGAAGCTGATTGGCTACCATGCACAGCTGCAAAAAAAAAATTGACGCAGTGCCGAATCCCAAAAAGTGCTCTGGTCCTACAATGGGAAATCCTTCCGGGGGTGAAGTGGTTAAGCTTTGACAAAAAAACCTGGAAGCTGATTGGTTTCTATGCAGAGCTACACCAGATTTTGCACCGTCCAGTTTTAGTAAATCAACCCCTATGTATCATAAGCAATCATCATTAAAAATAAATAATGTACTCCCTTTTTTCATCCTCTGTTGCATATCAGCACTGCTGATCTTCTGCAACCTCTTAGCAATCACTTCCTTTCTTCATGCATGACATGCAACTGCTGCGTGTCATTTCATAGGTAGGTTAACTTTTGAAATAACATTCACCTGACAGAGCTTGATATTTTAGTGATTGAGTTTCTATATACTTTAAGGCATAGGTGTGCGCAGCCTATTGCATTAGGGTGTGCACCCCAAATTTATAAAAACATAGACGGTGTCAGTAGAGCAGTGGACTTGTCAGCAGGGCAGAGATTGGTGTCAGTAGGGCAATGGATGGTGTCAGTAGTTTTTTATTTTTATTATTTTACTTATTTATTTTTTTTTTTTTAAATTTAGGAGCCCCATTGGGGGGCTTTGGTGAAATATCAG
This sequence comes from Glandirana rugosa, assembly GCA_018402905.1. Taxonomy (NCBI): domain Eukaryota; kingdom Metazoa; phylum Chordata; class Amphibia; order Anura; family Ranidae; genus Glandirana; species Glandirana rugosa. The sequence goes on from BLSH010408054.1 coordinate 612,153, forward strand.
CAGGAAAACCTGTGCCACACAGGGTGATTAGGGTGTGCCCAGGCACACCTGGCCCACCCCCTGCGCACGCCTATGCTTTAAGGCCCCTTTCACATGGGCATCTCCACTAAGCGGAATGCACTTGCTGAGAGGGGGATATCTCCGCTGATCTTCGCTGAGCAGACAGATGACAGGTCCGTGTCTGCTCCGCTATGCAGAGCGGACACGGACACAGTCCCATTCTCCTCTATGATGCAATCAGATGGATATGGACCACCTGTCTATTTCCATCTGATGCCATTCGATCTGCCAGACTAGGAATAGGACAACCATCTGTCTGTTTTTGGTGGACAGGATTGGATCGGATGGCGGCGGGTGTCTGCTGACATCCGCCACTCCATAAAAAAGACTGGAGGGTCTGATCACGTCCGCCTGAAAAACTGACAGGCGAAACCTGATCAGATTGCCTGTGTGAAAAGGGCCTTAGGCTTGGTTCTAATGCAACCCTAACCCCAGGGCACTAACCCTGCTGCTCTAAACATTGACCCATAATAGTGTCCTTATAGTAAATACAACCCTATTTACATAATCTGTAAAATGCTATGTATTTGGTTGGTATTCCCTAAATTATTATTATTATACAGGATTTACATAGCGCCAACAGTTTGCTCAGTGCTTTACAAAATCAAGGTAGACAGTACAGTTACAATACAATTTGGTACAGGAGGAATCCGAGGGCTCTGCTCATTAGAGCTTACAATCTAGAAGGTAGGGTAATATGAGGATAATATATACAGTGGTACCTCGGATTACGAGTAACGAGGTTAGCGAGCGTTTCGCAATCTGAGCAGTTTTTAAAAAAAAATCCCAACTCGGTTTGCGAGCGCTGTCTCACAAAACTAGCAGGATTAAGCATCTGTGCATGCAATACCGCATGTGGCCAGAGGTGCGGGGGCACTGGTGTGGTTCGGAGACGCTCGGAAACATTTGGAAATACCGAAAGTGTAAACAGTTTCCTTATGTTTCCGAGAGTCTCCGAACCTCAGCAGCGCCACCACACCTCTGGCCACATACGGTATTGCATACACCAGCGCCCCCAGACCTCTGGCCACATACAGTACTGCATTGATAAGCAGTCACTGTGGAACGAATTATCTGAGTTTCTATTGTTTCCTATGAGGAAACTTGCGTTGATATATGAGTGATTTGGATTACAAGCATTCTCCTGGAACGGATTATGCTCGTAATCCAAGGTTCCACTGTGTGTATATATATATATATATATATATATATACTGTATACATACACACTGTATATACATAATAAATACAATAAAAAAAAAGGATACATCCACCAAAAATATTCAGTAAAGAGTATGTTTCAGGCTTTGTGGTGCAAAATCAAATTGCTATTATTTCAAGCCTTTCATTTTCCATTTAATCTTGGTGTACACATGGAACTGGTTGATGCATTTCAAATTACTATTTGCACAACATTATTATCTTTCCTGGTTCATATTAGCTTTTCTAGCTTACTCAATGCAGTACTTTCTGGTTTGGCTTTAGCAGTAATTTAGGTTATAATGAGTTTTGTGCTCCTGTAAGGGTCCATGCACTCCGGGCTTAAAACCTAGAAAGGCGCCAGTTCTTGTGACAGAAAAGCCAAAAACATGGATTTAACATAAAATGTAAGCAACTTAACAGTCTTTAGATGTGGTGACTGCATTTGTTTCTTTTATATCCTTTATTTTCCCCTGGTGATTCTGCATGTATCACACTTCCAGTCCTGGGAGAACAACAATCACTCACACTACTGTATCAGGATAATAGAAACAAGACAGGACTACAGAGATCCATACCTCTCCCTCTCTCCACAGCATATAGAGGCATGATTCTGTAGTTCTGTCTTGTTTCTATTATCCTGACACAGTAGGCTGAGCGAATGTTGTCCTGAATTCCAGGAATACTGACTAAGTGCATGGGCATAGTCAGGGCTGTCTTTAACACAGGGCAAAAGGGGCAGCTGCCCCAGGCCCAGTCATTGTTTTGGGGCCCAAAGCAGCTGCCTCTTGAACCCTACTGCCCACAAATAATTGATAAGTGAATTCGGGAGAAAATGTTTGCCCAAGGTCCAATCAATGTTAAAGATGGCCCTGAATATAATTGAAGAATTTACTGTCCAATGACATTTTGTCACCCCAAGGTTGAATAAAATTGCAGTTTGCTGCAAGTATGGAGTTGCTTAGGTTGGGTTTCTAAGAAAGGAAAGAGGGACATCTTTAATAAAAGCGTGTAGGCAAAGAGCATACCCTACGTTACGCAGGCAACAAAAAATTGGTAAGCAAAGAAAATGAGTGGTATAATCTATGAATGCTTTTTGCACTACTATTTTTCTTTTAGGGCTCTTGCACACAATACTCCTGTTTAGGCATCTACTTTTCCATACTTTTTTTTATGTATTTGCGCGTATTTTCGCGCAAACTTATTCTCACGTTCTTGTTCTGCAGATTGTAAATAATGGCCATTGGTGCAAATTTGTGCACAATCGTACATATTTGCGCGCATTCGCGCATATAGGAGTAATTTACTGACCAAAAATGCAGATTTATCCATTTTTTTACTGAAGAATACACAATGCTTGTTTATGCACCTGTGTGCATAGGCACATTACAATTAATGGGCTGTATTTTAGCTTAGTAAAAAAATAAGCTGTATTGAGCTTTTTCAAGCTGCAGTGTGCAAGTGGCCTGCTGACTTTTCAAAAGTGCAAATGTAGTTATTTAGAAATTGGATAAAAGGTTTAGTTTAGTATAAGAGCCGGTTTACAGAGGGGCGACCAAGTCGCCTGACAAGTTTCACTCAATGCAGTGCAATGGAACCGTTCTAATAGGAGTGACTCAAGTCACTCCGACTTAGAAAAATGTTCCTGTACTACTTTGGGGGCGACTTCAAGCAACTTGCATTGACTTCTATTACAGAAGTAGTTTGCAAATTGCGCTGAAGACGCGCTGTGCGGGGCGGTTTCGAGTCGCCCCTGAAGTCGGATTGCCCCTGTGTGAACCGACTCTTTAACTTTAGTAGTTACATGTTGTGTATTAATAAAGGTTTATATATTAAACCAAAAAGAGGGGCACAAAGGAAAAAAGAGGAACATGGGGATTTGGTTTTAAAAGAGGGACAGCCCCCTAAAAATTAGGGACAGTTGAGAGCTGTGGTTAAACTTTGTATTCTGACAAAGAAAAGAGGAAGGTCTGGTGTCACCAGTGACACACCTCCATCCCTATATACAACAAATACACAGAAAAGCACCCTGGGACTTTATATGAGGTGGGTACCATTTGCCACTAATAACAAAGTAACAGGAGTATACACAGTTTGAACATTTATTAAAAAATAATCTTACATACATGGATAGCATGACAATTGCTCAGCCAATAAAATACAACGTAGTACAATTTTGCAATGATACATATAAAAACATACAGTATGCACAGGCATCTAGTAAACCAGACGCGTTTCGCGAGACATAGCTCGCTTCCTCAGGGGTGGATGCATGTGTGGTGTATCTATAATAAATAAGAAAAAATGCATAACACACTGAAGGTTGTTGTGGTAAATGGTCAGAGGGGTCTAGGGGTAAAAGGCCCCATACTCACCATCAGGCAAAGCAATGTGCCAATTTGCTGAGATCCCAACAGGTGGTAGCAATGGATGTGTGGCACGGGAGCTGAAGGGTACTTTGTATTCTGGGTTGGACCTGTAATATGAGGTCAGGTCACAATAACTATCCAGAAATGAGAAGAAAAGAAGTACTTTGGATCATATTTTCTTAGGAATTTTTTGTTCTTGCGTCTTGACAAGTCAATTTTCCTTTGCCAAATGTTTAGAAATGAGCTTCCCATAAAACTTCCCAGACAGAAGTAAAAGTGTTAACAAAGCATACAATTCATCTATTGGAGTGTTGGGCTTTGCAATCCCAATCTCAAAGATTTATTTTTCTTACATTAAAATATTCCTAAATGTGAATATGGTGTGTAGAGCTAAGAGTATTCCAGTACTCTATTTCAAATGTTACCTCAGGTAGCAAAATGGCCACCTCCTGCCTGGTCAGAGGTTTATTACTACCTACTCGAAATTGAGTAATTACAGGTGAAGCTTTTGCTTTTCAACAGGCAATTAAGTTTAATTTTGGGGGTAACTTTTACTGCCTTTCCACAGGAAATATAGTTAGTTCAGTGAGCCTGTAATTATTCCTTTTAAAACTTGTCCTGCAGGGGGTACTTGGAAGAGGGAGGGAAGAGGCCTGCTTTTTGGAGTACAATGAACATCTGGAAAGATCAGAGGACTGGAAATATCCTACCTGAGCCTGAACACAGACCCCTCCTACTCCACAGATGAACTCAGTTGTGTACCATCAGGTAAAAATTCATTTTTAACCACTTAAGGGCCGGGCCTCTTTTTGAGACTCAGTGTTTACAAGTTAAAATCTGTTTTTTTTACTATAAAATTATTTAGAAAAAAAAATATATAATGTCTGGGGGTTCTAACACCCTAGAGAATAAAATGGCGGTCATTGCAATATTTTATGTCACACTGTATTTGCACAGCGGTCTTACAAGCACAATTTTTTGGGAAAAAAAAATCTCTCTTTTTGAGTTACAAATAAGACAACAGTAAAGTCAGCCCAATTTTTTTCTACATTGTGAAAGATAATGTTACGCCGAGTAAATTGATACCCAGCATGTCATGCTTCAAAATTTTACCCGCTCGTGGAATGGCGACACACTTTGGCACTTAAAAATCTCCATCGGCGACGTTTAAAAATTTCTACAGGTTACCAGTTTTGAGTTACATAGGAGGTCTAGTGCTAGAATTAGTGCTCTCACTCTAACAATCATGGTGATACCCCACGTGTGTGGTTTGAACACCGTTTTCATATGCGGGCGTGACTTAAGTATGCATTCGCTTCTGTGCGCAAGCTCAGGGGAACGGGGGTGCTTTCATTTTTTTTCTCTTATTTATTTTGCATTTTATTTTTTATTTTTATGCTGTCCATTTCAAGACAAATTTGGGTCACTTTTATTCCTATTACAAGGAATGTAAACATTCCTTGTAATAGAAAAAAAGCATGCCAGCACCTCTTAAATATGAGATCTGGGGTCAAAAAGACCTCAGATCTCATATTTACACTAAAATGCAATAAAAAATGTTTTAAAAATGTCACTTGAAAAAAAAGATTGTCTCCTTTAAGGTGCCTTTCACACCAGTGGCGCTTTACAGGCGTTTTTTCGTTAAAAACAGCGCCTGCAAAGCGCCTCTAAACTATCTCCTAATGCACCCCAGTGTGAAAGCCTGAGTGCTTTCACACTGGGGCGGTACGCTTGCAGGACGGTAAAAAATCTCCTGCAAGCCGCATCTATGGGGCAGTATTGGAGTGATGTATACACCACTCCTACACCGCCCCTGCCCTTTGAAATGAATGGGCAGCGCTTCCGAAGCGGCTATACACCACTTCGGTTGCACCCCTTGTGGGGGGCTTAAAATCGCACCGCTGCCACCAGAAAAGCGCCGCAAGTTAGTGGTGTTTTACTGCTAACGCTCAGGCGCCATAGGTGTGAAAGTAGCCTAAGAGCATTGGGCGTAAGTGACATTTGACGTCGCTTCCGCCCTTCAATGCTATGGAGCCGAGTGGATGGCATCTTCTGCTCACTCGGCATCCGGATATTGAGAAGAGAAGACCCGATTGTCTTCGCTGCTACCGACGGCTCCAGTAAGCAGCGGAGACGATGGAAAAGTGGCGGGGGGGCACCTTTCCCGCCCCTGACAAAAGTGATCTTGCGTTGAATCCGCCACAGAGACCACTTTTATCTGAAAGCGGGCCACCCACTGTTTAAAAAAATACCTGGGTTATGGTAGCTATCTGCTACCATAAAAACGGTATTAAACGGCAAAGACAATTACTTGATCTGGCCATGCTTTTACAGACATCTGCAGTAGTGTTGTAGAAAAAATGTTTTGTTCAACCTTCTAAAACAAATATAGCATCACTATATAATGTGCTAGTTCTACATCTAAAATCCCCATTGATTCAGAAAATCCTGAAATAAAACAAAATATACGTAAACCCAATCATGAGAATCTTATATAACCTTTACCTTGTTAAAGGGGTTGTAAAGTCTTGTTTTTTTTTTAACCACTTCAGCCCCAGAAGGATTTCACACTTTAGGACCAGAGCACTTTTTGCGATTCGGCACTGTGTCGTTTTAAATGACAATTGCGCGGTTGTGCGACGTTGTACCCAAACTAAATTTGCGTCCTTTTTTTCCCACAAATAGAGCTTTCTTTTGGTGGTATTTGATCATCGCTGCGTCATTTCTGATCGCCGCTATAAACAAAAGAAGAGCGACAATTTTACAAAAAAAACAAATTTCTTACTTTTTGCTAAAATACAAATCCAAAAAAAAAATACAAAAAAACATTTTTTTCATCGGTTTTGGCTGATTTATATTCTTCCTCATATTTGTGATAAAAAAAATCGCAATTGGCGTTTATTGATTGGTTTGTGCAAAAGTGGCTGCGTTTACGGATGACGAGAATTCATTTCTTGGGTTTTTATTTTTTAATAGTAATGGCAGCGATCTGCGATTTTTAGCGGTACTGCGATATTGGGGCCGACATGTTGGACCATTTTGACACTTTCTTGGGACCATTGGCATTTATACAGCGATCAGTGCTATAAAAATGCACTGATTACTGTGTAAATGCCATTGGCAGTGAAGGGGTTAACCTGCAGGGGGCGCTCTAAGGGTTAACTGTGTTCCCTGGGCGTGTTCTAACTGTGGGGGGACTGCCCTAGCAGGGGAAGGATAGTGATCACAGCTTCCATGTAGAGGAAGGCTGTGATCACAGCCCTTCCCCCTCTCACAGACCGGAGGTCCATGTTTACTTACACGGACCTCCGTTCTTTCAGTGCGGGAAGGCATCGCGGGTAGCCGGCGGCGATCGAGTCCGCCGCACCCGCTCCCTGCCCCCCCCCAACACAGTGAGCGCGCTGGCGCGCCTCCGGCGGCTCGCGCTCACAGTGCACGATCTCGCTGCCGCCATCGTATGACGGCGGTTTGCGATATTGAGCCACGTTGTCGCCGTCAACCTGCGGTTGATGGTCGGCAAGTGGTTAAATAACAAACATGTTATACTTACCTCTTCTGTGCAAGGGTTTTGGTACCACAGGTTAAAAGAAAGAAAGAAAATTGCTTGATTCCCCCATCAACACAGTCAGTGTTGATGGGTTGAATTCCTCCAGCTGCAAAAAAAAAATCTGACATGCTGGTTGTACTCAAAGGATCGACTTCAATATAACCAGCCTGCCCATAGACGGATTGAAATTTAGCTGGTTCCTGCTGAATTTTGATCCTTTTGTGACCAGCCTTAGAGGTTTAACCTCTGATTCATCCAAGATTCAACACACAGTGGTCCATACACTGGTAGAATTTTTTTGCATTTTTCAGTATGTTCATTCAATTTTCTATTGGGTAGTGGGGTCTAGGCTTGTGTAATCCGTTTAGTTCTGAATTTAGTTTTTACCGAATTTTGCAAAATTTGGCAATTCGGATGAATTCCGAACTACCGAATGTTCCCAAATTTTCCTTTTTCAGATTTGAAAAATTTGGAAATTTGTGGTAATTTGGCAATTGCAGTAATTTGCGATAATTCTGCAATTGTGGTAATTGCGGTAATTCAGAAATTTGCGGTAATTTGGCAATTGCAGTAATTCGGAAATTCGCTGTAATTCGGCAATTGCGGTCATTCAGAAATTCGGCAATCGGAACAGCCGAAAATTCAAAAATTCGGAAATCTGTAAATTCAAATATAACAAAAAAAAAAAATTGAAATAACTAACTAATAAATAACTATTAAATTATAGGTATTGGAATTTCCTTGAAAATATGGGCTGTTAGTGATAAACTTGATATTTAAGTTCACTAACAGCCACATTTTCAAGGAAATTCCAATACTTATAATTGTTATTATTATTATTATTATTTATTATACAGGATTTATATAGCGCCGAGAGTTTGCGCAGCGCTTTACAATTTTTAGGGCAGACAGTACAATTACAATACAATTCAATACAGGAGGAATCAGAGGACCCTGTTCGTTAGAGTTTACAATCTAATTAAATATTTATTATTTCAAATGTTCTTTCTTATTCGAATTTCAGATTTTCGGCTGCTCCGATTGCCAAATTTGCATATTACCGCAATTGCCGAATTACTGTAAATTTCCAAATTTCCGCAACTGCTGAATTACCGCGAATTTCCAAATGTCAGAATTACAGCAATTGCCGAATTACCGCAACTTCCGAATTACCCCAATGGCTGAATTACCACAAATTTCTGAATTACCGCAATTGCTGAATTACTGCGAATTAGCGAAATTGGCAAATTTCCGAATTTCGGAACTTCCGAAAAAAAATGTAAAAAATTAAAACGAACAAATTTTTCAGCCATGCACAAGTCGGGGTCAACATTTTTTTTTTAATACAGTGATGAGAAAATTAGAAAAGTAAAAATGGGAAAAATCTAAATGTTGTAATGGTCACAAAAGAAACAAATTTATTGTGTCTGGAATTCTATTCAAGTGGCAGGTCTGGACGACATTTGAAGAGCTTTTAAATGAAATGAGTTGAGTCAGAGATAAATCCAACGCTCTGATGAACAATTTTCCCAATTTCCATACAAATGTTTAAGCGAAATTATACTGATGTATGGCCAGCAGATAGCAGATGACAGTTTTTTGATCCTGCTGATTTTAGATGATTTTTAGGCAACAAGTCTTAAGTCTATGCGGCACCTGCAGAGAAAAGCTTCTTGGGGGGTAACAAGAATCTCACATAGAAGAAAATATAGCCCAATCATTATTATTTTACCCGTCATAAGGCAGGGTCTTTAGTGTGCCCCCCATGCCTTCCACCTAGACTAAATATGAGTGGTAAATCAGTAGCTGGCTCAGATGAATGATTGCAGTGAGATTAAGCTACGTGTTTAATTTTTGTCCACGGTCAGCGTTCGATTTATTGTAAAGCATTGTACACACGGGCCAAAAATCAACCGCTTGTATATTTAAACATGATATACAAACATGGCACTAAAATTTGGTAAATCATTGACTTGAGCATGAATAGGTGATTATTGATCTTCAACATATGCCTGTTATGTTAAGTGCTCCATTAATTACTTTTAGTTTTAATGGCACTGCTCGGTGCTATGGACAGCTGCAGTACTTCCTAGTGTGTGAGCACCTTAAATAAATAGAAAAAGTTGTATAGGTTGTCATGAAGGTTGGGGGTGGGAAAGAGGCATCTAGTGTCATAATAAATCACAGAGTCACTTTCATCGTTTGCTGCTTTTGCTAATTGCTCAGGTAATTAACTGAGACTTTGCACAGCAAATGTCATAAAATGGTGCTGGATCTCATTAGAAGTCATTTATTACACCTAATAAAAACCTTGTGTATACAGTGAACATACTAGCCAATACCTTATATACCAAGTAGGGATGTTAGAAGTGGACTGGTGACAATTAGCCCTCCTGACCGGTCTCACTAGGACCTCTGTGCAGGCTC
>BLSH010408122.1:11264-25215 GCA_018402905.1 Glandirana rugosa
GAGGAGGTTACTAGTCTGAACAGGACTGTGCGGGGGCGACGTGTCGGTAAGTGACCGTTCGAGTCACACGACGACGAAGAGGAGGGGGGTCGAGAATATCTCGTCTCCTTTACACTAGTGAATAATTGGTGAAGTTATGATACGTGAATCTTGGGAAATGATGGTCTGGTTAAAAGTCACAAGTCACGACAACACGAAACTTACTGTTAACGCGCCAACACGCTGCGACATGGGTTTGTTTCAAAAATAGTAAAACAAGGGTGTTTATCTCGAAAGAAAACCACCATAAACTAGTGGGGACGTCAAAAATAAAAAACGCGATGTTTATTTTTTTCTGGCTGTTAAAACTTTTTTTTTTCTTTTAAGAGATAAAAAATGCATATAAGTGCCTCATCATCAGTGCCACCTCATCAGTGCCGCCTCATCAGTGCCAATCAGTACTGCCATATCAGTGCCCGTCAGTGTAGCCTCATCAGTGCCCACCAGTTATTTACAAAGTTGTGTGACAAAAAATAGAGAATTTTCTTTTTTTTTTCAAAATTGTCGGTCTTTTTTTATTTGTAGCGCAAAAAATAAAAACTGCAGGGGTGATCAAATACCACCAAAAGAAAGCTCTATTTGTGGGAACAAAATGATAAAAACTTTGTTTGGGTACAGCGTCGCACAACCGCGCAATTGTCATTCAAAGCACAACAGCACTGAACACTGAAAATTGGTCTGGTAGTAAAGGGTTCTAAGTGCATAGTATTGAAGTGGTTAATAAGTGATCACATTTCCTCTGCTCTATAAGAGCTGGGGGGAGGAGAAGCAGCAGCACACTGAGCTTGCCAGTGAATGGCTGTGCAGCGGGGGCGTGTCAGGACAAGTCTGATCATTGGAGGAGAGCACACAGATTTGCCAGCACAGCTAGAGAACTGACCATGTTGTGCTATCCTGCTTAGTGTGGTCAGTTTACCATAGGAAAGCAAAGGGACTGGTAAGAACACCAGGGATTTCACATAAAGGAAGCAATAGAAAGAGAACAGGAGACTTTGTCATGCAAGTACATGGTACAGCAGGCACATATCAGAAATAGGAAATATTGGGGTAAACTCTTTAAGGTGCAGTAGAATGTAACAGAGATCAGCAGTAAGGAATGCAGAGTGCAGAGTTTAGAAATAATAACACAGAGTTCAGTGGTTAGTTATATGTAACACAGAGTACAGGGGTCAGATGTAAACAACACAGAGCGAATGGGTCAGCAGTAAGAAAATTAAGTGATCAGTAGTATGTACTACACAGTGCAGGAGTGAGTAATACATGGTGCAGGGGTCAGTAGTAAGCAAGGTAGAGTTCAGAGGTCAGTGGTATGTAATGCAAGTTGCACAGGTCAGTAGCAAGGTATTTAGAGTTCAGAGGTCAGTAGTATATAATACAGAGTGCAGGGGTCATCAGCAAGTAACACAGAGTCCCGAAGTCAGTAGCACATAATGCAGAGTGCAGGGGTCAGGGGTAAATAATGCAGAGTTCAGAGGTTCATGTCTAAGGAGACCAGATAAAGCAGTTTTACTTACTTGATTCTCCACTCCCATAGGTTCCTCCGCACCACTAGTGCTGACTCCCTGCAGCCTCTTCTCCCCTGCACTCTGGCGGTCAGATGCCTCTGATGTCATCAATATCAATGCAATGCCAGGATCATGGGTAAAAAAGTCAAATAAAACAGCCAACACATTTTGGGGGCAACACCACTCCGCCTTCATTAGGACTCATCATTGGATACAACTTGGATGGATTCAGAGCAAACAGTGTTTTCATAAGTCTATATTAGACCAGTACTCATAGGTGTGTGCAGCCTATTGCATTAGGGTGTGCACCCCACATGTATTAAAACATAGACGGTGTTAGTAGGGCAGTGAATGGTGTCTGTAGAGCAGTGGACTTGTCAGTAGGGCAGAGGTTGGTGTCAGTAGGGCAGTGGATGATGTCAGTAGTTTTTTTATTATTATATTTTTTTACTATTTTTTTAGGAGCCCCTTTGGGGGGCTTTGGTGAAATATCAGCAAGGAGAATATGCGCCACACAGGGTGATTAGGGTGTGCCCATACACACCTGGCACACCCCCTATGCCAGCACTGAATTCTTCTTATGGAATAACAACTTGACAGCAGTCGCTGAGGAACAACTGCTGTCAAGTTGTTACTCCATGTGGAGTAAAACATATGATATATCTCAATATCTAATTTTACATTTTTTCTAGAGATTACCTCTTCTAAGAACATGTATGCATGGATGATTGTTTTTTTTTTAACTTCTAAATTGTTTGTTTTTTTATAATAGGCTTTATTGAATTTTACAAACATTACAAAGTAATAAAGTGTTCCGTAAAGTAAGTGATCAGAGACAAATATATTTAAACACTTTGAACAGTGCATGCGGTCAGATTAAAGTAAACTTAATGCATTGAAATACCATATAAAAGGCCATCGATGTTATAGAGGGAAGGTTTTGGTGAGTCATAAATGTTGAAATGTTTCCCTTATTCTTCCCGGAAGCCACAGTAGCTGGGCACCGGGAAAGGGAGTTATAAGAAACAAGGAAGGAAGGGGTGGGAGGGAGTGACTACTAGCTACCTGCCGGGTCTCCAAGGACCATGAAAGAGGGAGAGATATTAACAAAGTTGGGAGAGGTGTGGTGGTGGGGGTGGGAGGGTGCTGGTGGGGGGATAGAAAGGTACCAGTATATAATTTGAATAATATATAGTGGAACTAATGGAGATGTGAATGATAAATATGTCAGGAAAGGAGGTATCCGAGGGGGGAGGCACCCCTCCCTGTCTGCTAGTTGGGGGGAGTCGCTGGGACCCCTCTCCAAGGTGGACCAGGACCACAGGGGATAAGGTTTCCACTGAGGTGCCTGTGTATCAAACAACAAGACCAGATATTAAGTCAATACACACCATAGAGAGCAAATCAGTAAATTTAAGATATTTAAGCACACTTTAAAATGAGGGCATTAGAAAGACAAGATGGGAGACTCAAGATGATTCTGTGATCCACAGGAGTGACTAGCATATGAGTGTGGGAACTGGAAGGCCGTAAAGTATTGGCCTGAGATTTCCATCAAGCTGGTCTTCTGTTTGATGACTTTTAGGTCTTCAACAGGGAAGGCTCTGGAGAGATAGTGGTAAAGCTAGGGGAGCCTACTGAAACCTTGAGTGCTCAGGAAAATGTTGTGGTCTTTTGTAGGGAGGATTTTTGTGACAAAGTGGAGCCATTTGTTTCGAAAACAGAGTGTGGAGCCATGGTGTGACAGGTCTGCGTCTGTTTTTTCCTTTTGTAGTAGACTGATTCCTTGTCCTTGTTTTCACATCCAAAAGGACAGGAGGGTTAGTGTAGGCCCAGTTTCTCACTAAATTGTGTTTTTGAAGCAGGAAGGCTATATGTATACTTGCGGTAAGGGAAGCAGTAAAAACAAGCATTCAAGCCACCTTTTTATTGCCTCCCAACCGCTCCCCTTAAGCTCCAAAGGCAGCACACAGACAGCAGTACTGAATAGAGCAAGCATCTCACAATCAACGCAATGCATGTGGTTGTGCTACAGTGGTGAGGTTTATTAAGGGTTAAAATGGCACTGAAAAGGTGACATTGCTCTTTCTCACTGCCTGATATATGCACTCTGAAAAGCAATCAGCTGTGGATCACTTTTCAGAGGAGCTCATGTAAACAAGCTTTTAGGAAAGATTAGAAACACAATGGTGGCTCTGTTCTACTGCATCTCAACTTTGTTTTCTCCCATACAAGACAATCTTAATTCAAAAGCAAGTAAGAAACAGGTCAGAAGCAGCCCAAACTGATCTCAAAGTACCCAAAAGCATGCTGATTTTGATGTGATTCTATGTCTGTGTTTTATATGCACAAAAACTAAACAGCAGCTGTAAGGAAATAGTTTAGAACAGTCCATGCGCACAAAAATACAGCTGTTAATTTAAATCTCAAATGTTAAAATGTGCTGTCTGTCTGTGGGTTTGTCTACATGTTGAATACCTTCACTCTTAATGCCATTTCAGTTCTGATTAATGACAAGTTTTCTGTTTCCAGGAGCCTAAGCTCTCGCAGGATAGTTCCCACACAAGCCGGAACAATAAATACTCGGTGGTCTGTAAAAGAAGCTAAAAATATTTCAGCATTTAGTTTATAGCTTACACGTTCTCTCTTCTTAAAGACCACTATTGCTCATCGCTTGAAAACATTGCTTACTGTGCCTAACAATAGGAAAGTGTGTTCCTCTGTTGCTGGTTCGCGCTGCTGAAAATAGACCATTGTTTCAGAAGATCATGCTGGAGACTTGGCATTACTTAGCAGTATCGTGCTATAGAGAGCCTTGAAAAGACTGATGTAAAAGAAAAGTCTGGAATGTGAAGCTCTTACTTTTAAATTAAGAATATAATGACATTTCTTAGTTCAATAAATATATTATATCATGTATGAATTATTTCATGAGCTAGAAGCATCATAAGCTGGGAAAGAGAAGGTTTTGAAAATATGCGTACCAATTTGCCGATGTCCCTCTTGGCAGGAAAAATGACTGATCATGCTGGAGCTGATGCCACCAACTTGCCGATAAAACAGCTGATTGTGTACAGTAGTCAAATCTTTTGGTCCTTGTGAATGACATGGCATGGGCTGCTGTTACAAAGCAATTGCAAAAAGATCAGGCCACGGTGTGTAGTCAGTGAAAGTCACACGATGGGGTTGATTTATAAAAACTAAAGAATGCAAAATCTGGTGCAGCTGTACTCCCTGGTCATCTCTTGCCTACTACTCCCTCCTCATTGGCTCACCTTTACATAGGCTATCCCCCTTCAGTCTGTCATATATGCTGCTGCCAGGCTCATCTACCTTACCAACCATTCAGTGTCTGCTACTCTTCTCTGCCAATCCCTCCACTAGCTTCCACTCACCCAACTAATTAAATTCAAGATACTAACAAGATCTTACAAAGCCATCCGCAACTCCTCCCCCAGCTACAGCACTAACCTAGTCTCAAAATACCAACCAAATAGTTCTCTTCATTCCTCCCAAGACATCCTGCTCTCTAGTTCCCTTGTCACCTCATCCTACGCTCGCCTCCAGAACTTCTCCTGAGCCTCTCCCAACCTCTGGAACTCTCTTCCCCAATCTGTCCAACTATCTCCTACTTTGTCCACATTCAGAAGATCCCTGAAAGCTCATCTCTTCAGAGAAGCCTATCTGGCCACCAGCTAACTGTACATTTATTTTCTCCATCAGCTCATCCAAGACAGTTATTACCTCTTATATCTCTTGACCCTCCCTCTTAGATTGTAGAGCAGGGCTCTCTGATTCCTACTGTATTAAATTGATCTGTTGTTTCCCCCCTGATATTTATCCTGACTTGGAGCCCATTCTGCGGACCATTAGGAATAACCCAAACATTTCTGGCCTGCAATTGACTGACTCCCTTGCCCCAAAAATTGCAGCATTTGAGGACGACTTACTATTTTTTCTGACTAGACCTTTGGTCTCCGTCCCTAACTTGCTGGTGGAACTGAAGGCCTACAAAGCGCTGTCCTCGTTCAAAGTCAACTACCAGAAGTCGGAGGCACTGAATGTTTCTATTCCAGCCTCTACGTCGTCTCTTCTGCGGGTGGACTTTCCCTTTAGATGGGCCTCGTCGCACATAAAATATCTGGCCATTTTGTTACCAAGTAGGCTGGAGGAGGTATTCGGGCTCAATTTTCCTCTGGCTTCTGTCCACTATGAGAAAAGACTTACAGTCCTGGCAACAGGGACTTTTTTCCTGGTTTGGTCGCTGCAGTATAATTAAAATGAATGTTCTGTACCGTTTATTGTATCACTTCCAAGCCCTCCCGTTCAGAATTCCAAGCTCGTTCCTTAGGGCCGTTAATTGGGCATTTTTAACCTTCTTATGGGCCCTGAAGCCCCCTCGATTGGCACAATCAATTCTCAGGTCCCGAAGCTGCGGGGGGGGGGGGGGGCAGGCCTTGCCTGATGTTCATCTTTATCATGTTGCGTGTCACATGACATGAGTTTTGGACTGGTTTCGCCATGGCACACTCAAACAATGGGTAAGGGTGGAGCGGGCCCTAGCAGGGATGCCTCTGGAGGCGGTGCCATGGTGTCAGGCAGGTTTGCCATCTCAGATGTTAAAACACCCGACGATTAGAGAGACAAGGAGAATTAGTGTGAAGGCCTTTGATGAGTTTGCGGTCGCTCCGCTGCCTTCTCCACTCACCCCAATCGTGGACAACTCGGCGTTTAGTCTGGGACTTAAAGGTGGCAACTTTAGGGAGCTGAGGGCGGCTGGGCGCTTCCAAGCAAGTCATTTTATTATGAATGGTTGGTGGATGTCCAGACAGCAAATATTGGAGGACCCAGCTCTGGTAGGATTATCCTTCTGGCAAAAAGTACAACTTGCCCACTTTATCGCCTCTCTACCTCAATCGGAACACTTTCAGAGAAGCCTCACTCCATTCGAACAGTGGTGCCTGGACCAGGCTCCCCTGCAGCATGCTGTATCCCAGACTTAGCTCCTGATAGCTCCGAGACCGGGCTTCAGACCTTCTTATTTAGTCAGATGGGAAACAGATCTGGGGCTGCAGTTATCGGAAAAGCATATAGACATAATTTTCATGTTTGCCTTCAGAACCTTGATTTGCGCCAAACATCAGGAAGTGGGGTTCAAGGTGCTTACTAGTTGATATCACACCCCAGTGAAGGTCCACAAAATGTTTCCTCAGTGCTCAGAGATGTGTTGGAGGTGTGGAGAGGAGACAGGCTCCCTTCTCCACATCTTTTGGTCGTGTCGACATCTGCAGTCCTTCTGGGTGGAAGTCCACCGCATTGTCCAGAAATTCACTGACCGGGTGCTACCGAAGGATCCGGCGTTCTTCCTTCTGCATCATCATGACATCCCAACTAAGGTCTACAGGAAGTCTATCCTGCCGCACCTGCTTACAGCCGTGAAGAGCTGTATCCCTCTGTTCTGGAAGCAGACGCAGCCACCGGTGGTGGCCGTTTGGTTGAAGAAAATAAAGGAAATTAACGCAATGGAGGACTTGGTGGCCACAGAGAGGAGCCATAGGGAAAAATTCACTAAGAAATGGTTTTATTGGCATGAGTTTGCCTATTCCGAAGAGTATGCCCAATTAATGACTTAAAATTCCTCTCAGATCGAGGTGGATGGTGCTGGCCCTCTGGCTTAGGTGGAGGGGGGGTGCGAGCAGCCCTTGCCCTTCACTACTCCCCTACCCTTTTCCTCCTTTCTCCTTTCCCTATTTCTCCCCCTGGGTTTTGTTTTGTTTTGTCCTGTTACGGTTTTTGGCAGGGAGGCCTTCTGGTCCTCTCCGACTACAGTTTTTGATAAGCGGTGCTTTTTATTTTCAGTTTTGCCGCACAAAATGACACGCGAGAGGCAGGGACTTCATTGAGCCGATTACGATATATCCCACTGTATTATTATTGTTCTTAGCTTGGTCGGTCTTTCATTGACTGTTGTGATGTAGAGAATCATTTTCATTACATTGTATCTTGTCAGACATGCCTTGCTGATGGTCTCTGTATTTCCCGTGTGTTTTTTATAAATAAAGAATTGAAAAAAAAATTGAACTGTTGGCGCTATATAAATCCTGTATAATAATAATAATTATAATAATAATGGTAGGTTGTACCTTGATCTTGTTCAATTAAGCTTTGACAATAAAACCCGGGAGCTGATTGGTTTCTATGCAGAGCTGCACCAGATTATGCACTCTCCAGTTTTAGTAAATCAACCCCATAGTGTCTCTTCTTTTTTTTTCTTTTAATTACTTTTAATGTTCTTCCCAAAGCAAGCAGAGAGCACAGCGCATGTGTAAAGCATATTTACTATACTTTATAAATAAATAAAATGTACGTCTGGACCCTTTTTCATTATGCAAACTTTTAAACTGAGAAACTGATTATAGGGCAATTTTTTAAAGTTGTATTGTGCTAGGTACATGTGAATGATGGTGTCCTTCCATTCGGTCTTTGGCTCTTTTTTCCTAAATATGCCATACAATAATTTGATTTATTAAATTACATGCTATTTGAGCTACAGAGAGTCCTGTGCTTACCTGCAGTAGCCCTTGCACCCTTGTGTCCAACTTGGAGACTCTCAAAACTATAGAGTTAGGACTGCAGTTTAAAGAGGAGCCTTGATGTTAGCACTGCAGCTTCCACATATATTTGCAAATGTGTGCAACAAAACCCTCTGTTTTTACCGTAAATTTTTAGATCGGGCCAATTTGGTTTGTTTGCAGGCTAGCTGGTAAGTGTGCTGAGAAATTTTTGTTTGTTTGTGATGTGAGTTGCTCTTCTATGCGCATCTTACTGCAAAGGGTAGTTATAAATCGGGGTGGTTGCCATCTTTCTATATTTGTTTAAACTTGTGTCTAAACCACCGAACCCCTGAAAAGTGATCCACATTTAGATCACTTTTCTGAGGTGTTTGAAAGGTGGTGAGGTGCCAGTGTCACGCGGTTGCACGCAGTTGCTGGGCATTTGGTGTGCTTCCTCATTCCCTTGCATGGGTTGTGTTTGGTGAGCTTTTTGCTTGCCAAACATGACAGTAAGGACAGTTTTGCCACAGGCATGAAGCGAAACATCATGATTGTGGCATGTAAACATTCCTGTCCACTGCCTATGCGACTTAAGGGGGAGTGACCGGGGGTCACTAAAAATTCAGATCTACAGCTTGTTTTTGATGCTCCCTCCCACCTGCAAGTCTCAGCAAACTCTTTCTGCTTATTAAGAATATGTAACAAGTTTACTGTCCATAATCTGGTCACATGTGCACTTTACATATAAAGTTTGATCTAGATGAAAATTTGTGGCTAATCTTATTAGAAACAGGCCTTTAACCATTTGCTGACTCCCCTATAGCAGCTTTACTGCTACAGGGCGCCAGCTGTGCGCTGGATCACGTATATACAGAAGCCGATCTGCGGGTGCCCGGCACTCAATGTCCGCTGGCACCAGGCGATCATCAGGCAGAGACTCAGAATGAAACTCTGCCTATGTAAACAAGGCAGAGTTCTGTTCTAACAGGGCGGAGGGATCGATTTGTGCAAAGCAGGAACTAAAACCCATCTCTTGCCCTAATAAAAGCAGCTCACTTAGTAAACACAAACACAGGTTAGACACACAGTTTAACCCCTTCCCAGATTAGTGTTAATGGTTCCCGCAAAGTGTCAAAAGTGTTTGTTAGTGTCTGATTGTCTTCCGAAATATCACGGTCCCACTATAAGTCACTGTTCGCCACCATTACTAGTAAAAAATATAAATAAATATAAATTCCATTATATATCCTATAGTTTGTAGACGCTATAACATTTGTGGAAACCAATGAATATACCCTTATTGGCATTTTTATACCAAAAATATTTGGCATAATACATATATGCCTAAATTGATGAAGACATTAGATTTTTTAAAAAATTTTTATAGGATGTGTTTTATAGCAGAAAGTAAAAAATATTGGTATTTTTTTTTTCAAATTTGTCTATCTTTTTTTGTTTATGGCGCAAACAATAAAAAGCACAGTGGTGATCAAATGCCACCAAAAGAAAGCTCTTTTGGTGGGGGAAAAAATGGGTACAGCGTTGCATGACTGTACAACTGTCAGTTAAAGTAACGCAGTGCTGCATGGCAAAAAATGGTCTGGTCATGAAGCAGGGGGGGGGGGGTAAATCTTCCAGAGGGCAAGTGGTTAATACCAAATTTTCTAAACACTGCTAAGATTTTAACCCTGAAATACTGCAAAAACATGATATATCCTCTGTTCCTCTGTGAACTAATTGTTTCATTTGACTGACAGTTTAAGTGATTGGAAGGTCTCAAAGGAGATTTCAAGTAATTTGAACTTGTCTTTTCTTTAAATCATCTTCTGAATTTGTTAGCACCGTTAAATAAACCCTATGCTTCTTTCTTTGATATTATCTTCTATCTAATTATGTATTATTACTGTCTTATGTTGCATTCCATACGTCTGCTTGACATATTCAAACTTACAACCATAATACACTAACTGCTCATTTTTACTTGCGGTATTTCGGTGGTCTGCATACGATTGGTACATTTCATTGTACAAACTATTGGATTCATTCATATTCCTATTTCTTATTCTCTCAGCCATTACCCTCCTTACACCTCCTCTGTTATGTCTGTTATTCTGTCCTTTTATGCCTAATCTCTTTTTCTGTACTTCTGGTTTTATTCACATTGCTGATCCTACATCCACAAGTAATAGGTCAGTAATTTAAAGCAAAAACATTTTCACTTGTCATTGTACCCACCCACATTCACTACAATTTCCTTTTCTTGATAGGAACTGTATTTTCCTTTTACTAAAGAGAGGGGAGGAAGTGATGTCATCTCCGCTGTTACACCTCCTGCTCGGCCAAGGCAGAAAGAGATGACATCTTGAAAGAGATGACATCATGAAAATTCCATCAGACTTTTCTCCTAAATGGTAAAGTTTGTGAATATTTTATTAACTGTTTAGTGTTTTGTTTAGTTGGGTGTACTAATGGATGATTTATTTGCTCACCCCAGAGTTCTTCTTTAAAGGAAATCTATGGTCACAGCATACTGTACTATTTCTATTTAGATTTCTATTTATCTACTATTTTATAGCATCAGCATTTTACTAATGTAGCCATGGCCCGACCTCTGACGAGCTGATGGTGAACTTCAGAGTCAGGGAGAGATGACATCCATCCTTACAGCGTGGGTTACTAGGCATAGTGGGTGTGGTGCAATGCCGAATAAAGTTGGGCGCCAGACTCTTTATGAAATGGGGAGAGAGGGTTAGGGTCAGGACACCCTTAGAACTAGTGCAACAGCACTCTGCAGACTCCGAGACTTCAAACAGAACAATATGACAGCTTCACAGTTCAAAACCGTGGTGTTAAAGAGTGACCCTGGAGCAATTTTCTTAGTTGATTGAACTTGTACTTGATTTCAACTTAGATCTAACACATTCCAAATGGTATCTCCGTTGTGCAGAACTGGCCTCCATCTCGCAGCCTCCCGCTGCGGCTTCAATTCCCCACTGCCACTGGGTTCCTAGTGCTCCACACAGCCAACGGCTGTGCTCAGCCTTCTTGCAAGCATTACCCCTTTAGCTTCCTGGGTCACTAGCTTGACTTCCACTGTCCCCGGCTGGCGAAAAGGGCTGCTCTGGTACTCTCTCTCTCTACTTTGCCCTCCAGACTGTAACAAGAGGAGTGTTGTCCTTTCCGCTGGTGACAGTTCCCCCTTTACCTCTGGCTTTGGCTTACAACTTGCCACTGGTGACAGGAATGACAGTCCTTCTCCGACTGGCGATTGTGCCGTTTAACCTCTGGAAAGAGGGGTTCTCCGGCCGGCAGAACCCGCAAAACTCGGTTAGGCTTCCTTGCACTAAGCCCCAACCTCTGCAACTCCTTTCTCTCCTGGGTAGGCCTCAGACTGCCTAACTCTCAGGAACTTCTGGATAGGCTTCGGGCTTCTGGCCTAGTAGCTGGGAGCTTTTAACACATGTCCTCCCAGAAGGTCATCCAGGTGGCACAGAACCCTGATCACCTGACCTCTCTCCAATAAATAGTTTCTCCCAGCAGGCCATGGGGCTGAAGAAAACCCCTGCCCATTGGCCAGAACAACCTATCCTCTTACATTCCAGGTTCATTTGCACCTTGCTAATACAGTGCCAGGAATGACAATGCTACCCAGTGGCAGAGAAGAGAGATGCATCAACCTAGAACTGGAGAGGAAATCAGAGGACCCTACAATATCAGCCAGGTTAGTTACCACCTAGCAAAACCAAATTTATTAGCATCCCGACTCAACCCAGAGTGCTACACTAACAATACAAACAATAGTTATTTTTGACAATCTAATATAAGCTTACTTGAAAACACTTCTTTCATGCTGTGAGTTCTGCCTGTCTGCTGCCCATCTCTTTCCACAACTTCATGGATTCCCTGCAGGTTTTGCAGCTTTTCTTCTGCTGTTTATTTTCCAATTCTTTGGACTCAGGGCTTTAAGTGGAGTTCCACCTAAAAGTGGAACTTCCACTTTAAGTACCCGTGACCCCCTGACATGCCACATTTGCCATGTCATTTTTTTGGGGGGTGGATACCTAGTTTTGACAGGTACCCAGCCCCCACTTCCACTCCTGGCACCGCAGCCCCGAGTGGAGGTTCACCTCTCCCTCTTCCCTCCCTGCAACCTTCTGGGACATGTCACAGGTCCCAGAAGATTGCCCGGCCATTCATAACGTGCAGCAAAGTGCGTGCCCGGCTGTGAAGCCACAGCCAGGCTCCCAAACTTGCAATGCTGGCGCCCTGGAGAGGAGGGTAAGAGAAGCGAAGCTTTGGGCGGCTGCATCAGGATTGAGAGTGGGGGAAAGGGCAGGTAAATATATTAAATTTGCTTTGTGAATGAACACATTGAATGAACACTCCTGCCCCTTACCCCAGTGTTAAATGGTTTGTTTCAACAGTGTAAGCAATACCTATATATTCTCATTGTATATTTGTGTATTTTTGCATAGGCTCATTATTATGTAATTTAGTTAACAGACATGCACTCTGTTGGTTTACCAATCAACAGTAGCAAAACACATTACACAAAAGCATCTTTCATTAAAAAAAAAAATCTTGAACATGACAAGTATTATTTATGACCATTGGAAATACATTAAAGGCATGGCATTAAACACTCAATTAGACCCCCTTCATGTGCTAAATGAGCTCCTGGTTTCTGGAAATCCCCAGCTACATCTTCAGCCCTGTGCAAACAAACTTCTCTTACAGCTCTGTAAAGCCTCGTGGGACATCTTGTCACATGTAGTTTGTATTTCCTGGGCTATTCAGGTCAATTTTCTTGACAGCCATCTCCATCACTTACTGAATGCATTTTCTCCTTGATCGGTGTGAACCTTTTTCAGAATGAGCCGTAATTATAAAATGATGGATTTTTTTTTAAATGTTGGTAGTTTTCACTACTCACTATTAGCTACTGACAGGTCCAAAGGGTCATGCACTAAATTATTATTCATTGTTTTGTTACTGGTTGATAAGAGTGTGTGTATTATGATTGCTTTCCAACAGAACAAGACAGTACTCAGGGTAAAGGTGTAAGCATTAGTAGTAGCATTGCTAGCCAATAAAAATGGTTGTAATTGATGAATGATATCTGAAATGCTACTGTTTCAGCCGAATTGGGTCTTAGATTTTTTTCTACCAGGTGGATAACTGTAATCTATCTAGCATTTGTAGTGAAGTGGTAAAGAGGCCCTTCAGTTCACGTGAATGAATCTGCCTATTACCACTAGAGATATGTACAACAAGACATTGGGGTTGATTTACTAAAGGCAAATAGATTGTGCACTTTTGCAAGTGCAGTTGCTCCACAGCTTAGTAAATGAGGTAAGGCTTCACCATACAACGAATACCCACACACGTGCAAGGAAAATAAAATAAAAAATAGCATTTTTGCTTGCACCTGATTGGATGATGGAAGTCAACAGAGCTCTTCCTCATTTAGGCCTGTTAGACTTTTTGAGAAGAAATAGTTGCATTTTTAACTTTTATATGAAATAGGTCCCAAAACAGAGGTGAAGTCCAGGTCAAAACACATGAGAGTTTCTCAGAACAGAACATACTACATTTTATCACCTTGTTCAAGATCTACAAACAAGCTTACTTACAGATTGGAGATAGAACAATGGTTTATGATCTACTCACAAACCTGGGGTAATAAACAAACTGGCCTGATGTTGGAATGTAAAGACCCAGTTATCCGCAGATGAGCCTATGTTTGCAAAACCCCCTCGTTGAAAGAAAGATTTTTTTCCTTCTTTCTTATAACAATTATTTATATATATATATATATATATATATATATATATATATATATATATATATATA
>BLSH010408122.1:51128-61620 GCA_018402905.1 Glandirana rugosa
CCTTATCTGTCGAAATGATAGTCTCTTCTATTTCTCGGAGTAGGTGTTTATGGTGTTTTCTGAAGTTCGGTGGTAGTGCACCAGACTGGTGCGGGGTTAGAGGTATCTTGATCTTCTTTTTACATTGTGATTGGGGTGCAAGTATACCTCCTTATTGTGGGTTTATAAACTTGCATGGCCGGTGGTCCCCTTCCAATTCCTTGTGGACCTCCTCAAGAAGGCGAAATTACTGAGACGACTTCACAGATTTTGCTAATAAACCACACGAGTATTCCGGATGTAGTCTCCGTAAAACAACGTTTATCGACGATTTCTTTTTTGCCGGTACGTTCAAATATTTGGGTGTTATTCCTCCATATGAACGTGGGGTTAGTGTTACATTTTTCTTCTAGTTCTATGGAGATTGGGGCGTGGTCAGACCACGTGATGGTGGCTTGAAGTCTTTTGTGGTATTTGTGGATGAGGCTCTTTATCTTCTCTGATAGTAAAGCTGTCTATTCCTCTTGAGAAAAAGCCCAGTTGTGGCTGAAATTTTGAGTTGGTCTACTTGACCGTGTTTTGGTTTCAAAGAACCCCTAATTTTCCACTTCTTGATTAGAGTTTGAACACTGCTGATTGGTATTCTCAATTCGTTGGATATCTTTTTATATCCCTTTTCTGTTTTATACAGTTCAACTACCTTTTCCCTCACATCCTTTGACAATTATTTTGCTTTCCCTATGACTCGGAATCCAGAAACGTCAGTGCAGCACTGGATGAAAAATGCAAGGGTCTGTCAGGAGTCCAGAAACTTGTTGACCTTTTATACACACACTCTAATTACAAACAGATCACAGGTGAGGATGGTTACCTTTAATAGCCATTCAAACCCCTTTGTGTCGTGCATGTAGTCAGGCCAAAATCACCAGGGTATGTATACTTTTGATCAGAGTCATTTGGCTAGTTTCTGTTGTCATTATGATTTAAAAATAGTAAACACAGTTGATTGATAATAAATGGCTTCAGCCAAACACCAACCATGAGTGAAAAAAATGTTTTTGTGTTATCATTCATATTCTCTGAAAAATGGCAAAGAAATCATAAATTCTGCCAGGGTATGTAAACTTATGAGCACAACTGTATACTAAGCTGTATATATATATATATATATATATATATATATATATATATATATTAATACATCGCCTGAAGTGGAATATATATATATATATATTCTTACACTGCCTGCACTGACTGTACATAGGGTACACTGTATCTATATACTACACTGCCTGCACTGACTGTATATAGGCTACACTGCCTACACGCCACTAACTAACCTAGCTAAACTAGCTCAATTCTCCACTTTCACAGTCACACACTACATAAGGCAGCTCTTCAAGCACCCTGCCTTTGGCCAATCATGGCTCTCACAGCAGAGCGCACTATGATTGGCCAAAGCATGCAGGTCATGTGCATGCTTTTGTACAATCAGCAGGTGTCATTCCCTGTGGTTTCGCACTGCATTATGGGGCTCTAGAATTTGCTGCGAACGTCCCATAATGTTCGAGATTGTGTAAACGAGCGAATGCCCGATGTTCGAGTCTAACTTAACCACTTGTCGACCGCAGTCTGACGGCGACACAGTGGCTCCTTATCGCATATCGTCATACAACGGCGGCTGTGATAACTAGTGCTATGAATGCGCGCGCGTGCCGCCGGAGGCGCGCTCACTGTGTCTGGGGGAGTCCAGGGAGCGGGTGCGGCGGACTCCATCGCCGCCGGCTACCCACGATGGCCACCCCCCCGCAGAGAGAGAACGGAGGTCCGTGTATGTAAACATGGATCTCCGTTCTGTTGAAGGGGGAAGGGCGATGATCACAGGCTTCCTATATATGGAAGCCGTGATCATCCCCTTTCCCCAGCCAGGGCAGCCCACACACAGTTAGAACACGCCCAGGGAACACAGTTAACCCTTAGAGCGCCCCCTGAAGGTTAACCCCTTCACTGTCAATGGCATTTACACAGTAATCAGTGCATTTTTATAGCACTGAACGCTGTATAAATGCCAATGGTCCCAAAAAGTGTCAAAATGGTCCGACATGTCTGCCGCAATATCCCAGTACCGCTAGATCGCAGATCGCCACCATTACTAGTAAAAAATAAAAAAAATAAAAACCCCAGAAATTAATTCTCATCGTCCGTAAACATGGCAACTTTTGCGTAAACCAATCACTAAACGCAGAATGCAATTTTTTTTACCAAAAATATGAGGAAGAATATAAATCGGCCAAAATCGATGGAAAAAAAATGTTTTTTTATTTATTTTTTTTTTTTTTTGATTTGTATTTTAGCAAAAAGTAAGAAATTTGTTTTTTTTTGCAAAATTGTCACTCTTCTTTTGCTTATAGCGGCGATCAGAAATGACACAGAGGTGATCAAATACCACCAAAAGAAAGCTCTATTTGTGGGAAAAAAGGACGCAAATTTTGTTTGGGTACAACGTTGCACGACCGCGCAATTGTCAGTTAAAGCGACGCAGTGCCGAATCGCAAAAAGTGCTCTGGTCCTAAAGTGTGAAATCCTTCCGGGGCTGAAGTGGTTAAGTTCAACTCGAACATCGAGCCCATCCCTAGTGAAGAGCTGTCAGCAAATGTATATCAAATCTTTGATACATTTTCTAGTTAATTCTTTAGATTTTATTCTGCATTCTAGAAATGAAAACACAGGATACCCTGATAAAACTTGCCAAAGTCTCATACATTTCATAACAAAGAAGAAAGAATCCCCTAAAAATTCAAATGCTTTTATTTTGTGGACATTTTTTTCTCCAGGATACCACACAGTGATCCCTGAAAGATGCTGAAACAAAAATTTCAGCTTTTGAAACTCCTGTTATCTTGGTTATTGTATCACAAATGTATTGCAGATAGCGTGGAGAAGTGAAAAATGTTGTTCTTCAATTACTAAAACAGTGAAACTGCACTGACACTTCTCCAAGGAGCATTGTCTTTCTTCTCTAGTTTTAACTATCCCTTAAAGGATCTCCGATTTTTTTTATTTTTGTCAGGCTGTCATGTTTTTTACCTGTAGCACCCTCTACCTTAGGTAGGTGCTAGAGAGGGAGATTTTTGCTAGGTGAGGCAAATTAGTCAGGCCTAACTGGGAGTTAGGCCTGATTGTTTTGATTCTGGGCTGGAAGTGGCTCAGGATAGGGCTGGGTGACTCACAGGTGGTGTCATCAGAACCTCCTACTTCTTTCCAGAAGGTTCTGGTGTTTTCTAGAGAGAGAGGTGGAGAGAGGAGGTGTAGCCACCTGGGGTATTCTGAGGAGCTCTGACCAATCCCCAACTTGGATTGGCAGGGGGCAGCCTCCTCAAATACCCAGGGTCAGCCAAGTGGGAGGAGGAGCGTTCGGGTGGAAGAGATGGAGATGGAGTAGTACAGAGGCTGTCGGGGCCTTGAGGGAGCCCGCATTCTGGGGGGGTGAATTCGGCCTGGGGCTCGGGTGCACCCAGGAGGAGACTGGAGTGTGAGATACTGGAAGAGAGGCACAAGAGAGAGAGCAAGTGAAAGACAGTGGGAGAGAGTACTGCCAGAGATATCTCCAGTAGAGGAACTACAAGTGTTAGAGGTCGGTGAGTGATACACACCCTGGGAATCTGGAAGAGTCACACCGGAGCAGATTGGGGTGAGAGACACTCTGAAAAGGGTGCAAAAGCCAGTTGGGACTATGGTGTCACTGTGGCAGTGGAGAGGGCCGTTACAGCCAGGAGGGCTGGCAAGGCCTGGAAGAGTATGGCCTGGGAGCAATAGTCCATCATATCTTGGCTAGCTAGCACTTCAAGCAACTTTTCCTACACTATGGGGGCCGTGGTCCCTGCCTGTAATGGCCAGTTTGGAGGCTGGGCTAAAGTAAAAGCAGGCCTCACCATGTGCTAGCTAGAAGTTTGTGCAGGAGAGAGCAAGAGGAAGTAACTGAGAAGCAAGATTGTGCTGGAGAAAGAAGAGGAGTGTATATACTGAAATGTATATAGAAGGTCCCATGAAAGAACTGTTAATCCTTGGGAATCCCATAATTACTCATTTCCCCATCCAAGTTCAATCCCCTAATAAAATTACAAAACAAAGTTCTTGTGACTCCGGATTTGTGTAAAAAAGTGACAGTGTGACAGGTGGAACCACTACTTTCAGCAACCCCCAGGGGGGCAATGGCTACATACCTTTTCATGACCAGGGGTTATTAATGCCTAGATTCCCAAGGCAAATTTAACAGCCAGAATACATTAATTGACTTAACAATAACTATAATTATAATAATAACTAATTTCCCTACTTAAATACATTTTGTATTTTTAAGAACATATATTTTGTTTGATGCCTTTTTTTTAAATAATTCAGCTCTGTTTTGTTTATTATGTTACTTATAATAATTAGTTTATACTTTTTTTTAGTACTGTAACTGTATCTGACATATACAGTATACATACTAAAGGCTTATTTTGTCATTAAAATATCCAGCCTGTTTGTGATTACTATAGTTAATATAGTGATACATGATTAGGAACAAAACAAAATAAGGAAAAGGTCCCCTCACACAGTACAGCGTTATTACCACAACATAGAAACCAACATAATATACTATTGCTTATGTGCAAAAAAAACAAGTATACAATTTGTGAAAATCACACAAAACTGAGTGATATTTAAGGGTTGATTTACTAAAACTTGACAGTGCAAAATCTGTAGCAGCTGTGCATGGTAGCCAATCAGCTTCTAACTTCAGCTTGTTCAATTAATCCTTAACATAAAAAAACTGGAAGCTGATTGGTTTCTATGCAGAGCTGCACCTGATTTTGCACTCTCACACAGATAGCTGCAGCTGCCTCATCTCTGCCAACCAGTGCCACCTGCCAGTGCCACCTACCAGTGTCAACTACTAGTGCCCACAGTGCCACCTACATTTGCCCACCAGTGCTGTCAATCAATGCCCATCAGTGTCTTATCATCAGTTCCACTGATCAGTGCTGCCTATCAGTGTCACTTACCAGTGCCCATCAGTGCCCTCCCATCAGTGCCACCTATCAGTGCCCTTCAGTGCTACCTATCAGTGCCCATCAGTGCCACCCATCAGTGCCACCTCTCAATGCCACCTCTCAGTGTCCAACAGTGCCACCTATCAGTACCCATCAGTGCCGCCTTATCAGTGCCCATCAGTGCAGCCATTAGTGCAGCCCGTCAGTGCCTATCAGAGCAGCCTATCGGTGCCCATCAGTGCAGCTTCATCAGTACAAATCAATGAAGGAGAAAAATTACCTGTTTTCAAAATTTTATAACAAATTATGAAACTTTTTTTTTTCAAAATTTTCTGTCTTTTTTCGTTTTTTAGCAAAAGATAAAAAAACCCAGAGGTGATTAAATACCACCAATAGAAAGATCTATTTGTGGGGAAAAAATTATAAAATTTTCATTTGGGTACAGTGTAGCATGACCGCATAATTGTCCTTCAAAGTGCAACAGCAGATTGCTGGCAGATTACTCTATTTAAGGAGGCCTGCCCCCTGCCAATCCAGACTGTGGATTTATCAGGGCTCCTTGTCACACATCAGAAAGTGACCCCTTCTCATCCACCCCCTTTTCCAGAGCTTTCCTAGCTCAAGAAGGGAGGAGTATCCAAGGGGTGTTTCTTCCTGCAATCTCCAGCCCTCCCTGAGCCACTCGCCAGCCCAGATCAAAACAACCAAGTCTGCGCTCACTGTCAGGCCTGACTAGATTTTTACCTCTCTTATCAAAAATCTACAAAATAGAGCACCTATCACTATGGGGGGGGGGGGGGGGTGCTACAAGTGTATATATATATATGGGTGTAGTCATTGCAAGCCATGCAACTGCTATTGGAGCCAGAAACAAAAAGGGTCCAGGGATTTATGCAGTTAGCAATTGCAAATTGCAAAAATTCATTTGGATAACATAAATGTATATAATATTTGGGAATCTCTAACCAATTGCTAGGAAAATAATCGGTCATCTGTGGCACTAGAGAACTTGTTTGAGTGCCCGTTCACACAGGGGCGACTTGCAATCCGACTTGAGTTGCCTCAAGTCACCCCAAGTTGCTTGACTTTTGAAATCCCATTGAAATTAATGGGAGCCGTCTTAATATACACGACTGAAGTCGCTCCGACTTCAAGGCGACTTCAGAAAAGGTTCCTGAACTACTTCTAGATGACTTCTATGCGACTTGTGCCCATAGGATTCAATAGCAGTCGCCTCCAAGTCGGATCCCCATCTACATGGAAGCGACTTTACAGTTAAAAGAATTTATTTTTAGGCAGTCCCCTCCCTCCCTTCTCTGATTGGTCAAGGCAAAGTCGCCTGGCAAAAGTCGTGTTGTAAAGTCGCCTGAGGTCCTTGAAGTCGCGATGGAAGTCGCGCTGAAAGTCGCGCTGAAATCGCCTAGAAAAGTCGCGCCAAAGTCGGGTCGCCCCTATGTGAATGCAGGCTCAGAGATGGAGATGGACAGGAAATATGAGTTGTGGGGGTGGGGCAGCTTTTCATTTTTTTGCTGTGTGGCCCCATCATACATTAGAATGGCTCTGTATATCCCAACAGAACATGAAACACCTTGCTCTAATTTAAAACATTAAATATTCACCTCTCAACTAAAAAAAAGTGCTTTGATTGCTGTATGTAGATTGCTAAAAAGAAGCACAGTGCTGATTAAGAATGTCCTTTGCTAAGCACATCAAGATGCCAGGATGGTGTGAACAATAACCCTGTAATTTATACACTCTCAAATGGTAAAATAGAAAAAAACCTTACCAGAAGTGTGCCAGTGCTAGACTCCTGCTAGAATAAAAGCTCTATGTTATTACAATTAAAAAAAAATAAAACCACTTTCCACTCATACCCTGCAAGTAACCATGGAAACATTGGCTGTTGTAAGTTCTGCTAAGCATATACAGCTGACTTTTCAGCACCCCTTCTTATTTCATTCTCTCCTCTGTCTGCTGCTCTTGGCTACATGCTCTTCTTCTGTGCTCACAGTGGTCCGTATTTATCAAAGGGTCTGAATGAAAACGTCCAGTCTTCGCTACAGCAACAAGTCATATCTTAATTTTTTCATTTTCTAAACTGCTGAAGAAGTTAGAACATAAATGGTAATTGTTGATATTACAACTAGCAAACAGGTAGAGAAAACCTCACCTAATAAGCAATTACCACGGACCAAGCTACTTCAAATAGGGGATCTTCATTGAAAAATTCACAGCAGTAAAGAATATCTTGACTTTGACCTTTCTAACTACTACATTCACACCAACGCCATTGTGATATAGAGACTTTGGCCATAACCCGTTTGTGGTGGTGAGTAGTCCTTTACCACCATTGAGGACCAAATACCCAATTTCACTCTCTTAACAATTAAACAAGGCTTTACATTAACCAACGAGACCACTGTGTGAATGGTGTTTGAATGAGCGATTTGTATGGAGTAGCTGCATTTAATATAGACAACGTTGTCTGTTTTTAACTCCTCTGCTAAGGTGTTTGTGGTAGGGTTGCCACATCATCCCTTTAATCCAGGACACATATGGATTACACAGGTTCTGTGGCTAATTTAATGCAGATGAGGCACCAAGTGAGTTTAACTACCACCTTAATCAGCCACAGAACCTGTGTAATTAATATGTGTCCTGGATTAAAGGGATGATGTGGCAACCCTAGTTGGTGGTGGTATATTTTTATCAGTTATTTTCTTTAATGCTGTGAATTTTTCAATAAAGATCCCCTGTTTAAAGTAGCTTGGTCTGTGGTAATTGCTTATTAGGTGAGGTTTTCTCTACCTGCTTGCTAGTTGTTAGATTTTTTGATTACCTGGACCACACTTTGACTGGTGAGTCTGCAACTAGGGGAATGCAGGGTTAATGTAGCAACTAATAACCTCAGCATATGCAGTCTAGTGAGCCCGTGGCATGCACCATTTGTTTGTAATTGTTGATATTACAGACTCAGTGTATATTCAGTACAGTGGAACCTTGGATTACGAGCATAATCCATTCCTGGAGAATGCTTGTAATCCAAATTGCTCTTATATCAAAGCAAGTTTCCCCATAGGAAACAATGGAAACGCAGATAATTCATTTCACAGTGACTGCTTGTCTATGCAGTATGGTATGTGGTCAGAGGTATGGGGGCTAGGGTTGCCACATCATCCCTTTAATCCAGGACACATATGAATTACCCAGGTTCTCTGGCTAATTTAATGCAGATAAGGCACCAAGTGAGTTTAATTACCACCTTAATCAGCCACAGAACCTGTGTAATTAGTATGTGTCCTGGATTAAAGGGATGATGTGGCAACCCTAATGGGGGCCCTGGCGTATGCAATATGTGGCCAGGGTTGTGGGGGTGCTGGCGAGGCTCGGATCGGGTTGCCACCTCATCCCTTTAAAACCGAACACATATTAACCACTTCAGCCCCGGAAGGATTCCCCAGTTTAGGACCAGAGCACTTTTTGCGATTCGGCACTGCGTCGCTTTAACTGACAATTACGACTTTGAACCCAAACTAAATTTGTGTCCTTTTTTTCTCACAAATAGAGCTTTCTTTTGGTGGTATTTGATCACATCTGCGGCATTTCTGCTCACCACTATAAACAAAAAAAGAGCGACAATTTTGCAAAACAAAAAAGCTATATTTCTTACTCTTTGCTAAAATACATATTCAAAAAAAATATATATAAAAAAATGTTTTTTCGGGCGTTGATACCCTCCCCAGGACACAGTTTTGCTCCCTATTGGGGTGTCCAGGTTGGAGATCAGCAATTTGATTATAGAACTAGTTAAGTACTGAAGTAAGAGGCTCATGTTTAAAAATAACCTTTTATTTGCATCCTAAGCTTTATTGCAATCATTTGTCTTATTTCGTATTACCCAAAGTGTACTATTGTGATGTTCTTTTGTATACTATTTCATGCACATTCAATAAAAATCTCTGAAATAAAAGCATACCAACTTCATGCATACCATAAAAAAAATTTTAAAAAAATAGTTTTTTCATCGGTGTTGACCGATTTATATTCTTCCTCATATTTTTGGTAAAAAAAAAAATTGCAATTGCCGTTTATTGATTGGTTTGCGCAAAAGTTGCCACGTTTACGAATGATGAGAATTCATTTATGGGGTTTTTATTTTTTTTTATATTTTACTAGTAATGGCGGCGATCTGCGATTTTTATCGGGACTGCAATATTGCAGCGGACATGTCGGACCATTTTGACACTTTTTTGGGACCATTGGCATTTATACAGCGATCAGTGCTATGAAGGGGTTAACTGTGTTCCCTCAGTGTGTTCTAATTGTATGGGGGCTGGGCTGGCTGGGGGAGGGGAGTGATCACGGCTCCCATATACAGGGAGCCTGTGATCACATCCCTTCACCTTCTGTAAGAATGGAGCTTCGTGTTTACATACACGGACCTCCGTTCTGTCGCTCCGGGGGGGTGATCGCAGGTAACCGCCGGACAGCGAGCCCACCCTACCCGCTCCCTGCCCCCCAGAAAATAGTGAGTGCACGAGGGCGCCTCTGGCGGCGCGCACGCGCTCACAATACTCATTCTCGCGGCCGCCGTTAGGTGGCGGAGTTTCGTGAAAACGAGCCAAGTTGCCGCCGTCAAGCCACGGCGGGCAGTCGGCAACTGGTTAATTACACAGGTTCTGTGTCTGATTAACTCATTAAAGTAGTAAAATAAACTCACTTGGTGCCTTATCTGCATTAAATTAGCCTCAGAACCTGTGTAATTCATATGTGTTCGGTTTTAAAGGCATGAGGTGGCAACCCTAGGCTCAGAGATGCTTGGAAACATTCGGAAATGCCAAAAGCCAATGAAGAGAGAGAGAGAGGGCGGTGCCTAGCCGCAGCTCCGTGTCTGAATGGATACATGGAGCTGCGGCTTGGCTCAGGTGCCCCATAGCAAGCTGCTTGCTGTAGGGGCACTCATCAGGAGGGAGGGGCCAGGAGCACTGGCAAAGGAACCAGAGAGCAAGGTACCCGCTGGTCAGATTGGCTTTGACACTTTTCCTTCCACTGACGCTGACACAATTGAAGCATGTTAAATGCAGAACAGAAGGAGGTTGACTACAGGACAAATGCACCTGAGTTCTGAATGATCTAAGACAGTGGTTCTCAACTCCGGTCCTCAGGAACCACCAACAGGCCAGATTTTATGTATTACCTTGGGGAGATGCAGACTAGAATACTGCAATCACTGAGCAGCAAATGAGATCACCTGTGATGTATTTCAGTTATCCTGCAAACCTGGCCTGTTAGTGGGTCCCGAGGACCGGAGTTGAGAACCACTGATCTAAGAGGCATCTCAAATTAATGGCAAACTGATGCCATCAACACAGGCCCCTAAGGTACCCATAGATGTTTGACCAGTGGTCCCCAGACTACAGCCTATGGGTCGTCTTTGGCCCTTTGCTTACATTTAAAGCACCCAAAAGGGGGAATGC
>BLSH010408122.1:72748-86432 GCA_018402905.1 Glandirana rugosa
ACAGAAATGTGTTCAATTTTTGTCATTGTATTTTGTATGTATATGTATAACGTCAGGTTTTCTATACGATGATTTAACGGAAATCAGTATCTATATCTGTACATCTGTATGGGGTGTGCCAAGAACCTAAGTCAGACTCTAGTGTCACCCCGTCTTCTGGGGTATAAGGTTCTTCTTTATCGTTTCTTTTTCCTCTTCTTACCTCTTCTTTTCCTTGTGCTCTGTCCCTTCTTTTCCCCACTCCAAGTCCGGGTCTCTTGAGAATATATTTTCTTACGACCAATTATCACAACTCGCTTGGGCCTGACATTGCAAGCCCAGGCAACCGAACCCGAACGATTTTTGAAATGTCCGGGTCCGGGTCCGTGCCACGGACACCCTAAAGTTCGGTACGGACCCGAACGTTACAGTCCGGGTTCGCTCAACACTATTAACCAGCATTCTTTTATATAAGAGTTCTCTGGGCCTGAACCTCACCCCTTTTCTTCCCTGTCTCGTGTTCCTTTTCTTCTCCATTCTTCTCCTTTTTCTTTGCTATTTCTTCTTGGAATATGGGGTCTTCTGCCCCACTGTGATCTCAGACTGAATCCAAGAACCGTGTGGGGTATGTCTACATGTCTATATCTATGACTAAAGGCAATTTAGTAGCATATCTTTTGGACTGCAATATGTATATGTATGTTTTATGTTACTGTTTTTAACTTGTGTAAAGACAGAACCTGGTCTGAAATCACTATACTTTGTATTTTTTTTTCTTCAAGTGTTTTATATTATTTTCTGTATCGAAGATTAATTATACCAGCCTTTGGAAGATTGATCCACAGCCACATCCCAAAAACATATTCATGGAAAGAGAAGTACAGGGGGCACCCTCCCCCTTAATGACAACATATGACTTTATAGGTTGTGTAGTTAAACATGCGGATAGGGGAGGGGGTTTCATGTTTGTTGTTTGGATGGATTGGTGGGAGAGGATAATTGGGATGGATGTAGTCATTTGTTGATGCAGGATGTGGTTGGGGTGGTAGAGGTTCTGTGTTAGTTGTTTGGAGAGGTAGGCTGAAAAGGAGGGGACTTGTGGTTGCAGAGGGGGAGGGGCTCTGTGGTTGTGATATGGTTTAGATGGGCGGTTGGTGGCTGTTCATGTGGGTGTGTTGCTTGGGACGGGGTGGGTTCATAGTGGTAATGTCATTTTTATTTTGTTTGGATGTGGGGCTGTGGCTGGTTTGGGATGTGTGGCTGGTTGTTGTTTGGGCTCTGTATGCGATGTGTGGCTGTGTGGCTGCTGGTGGTGATAGCATGGTAGACTTGCAGCTCTGAGGTGGCAAAGCTGTATATGATGCTATGTGGCTCATTTGTGTTAAAAGGAGAGACAAGTAGAGTAATCTTCAGTTGAGTCAATAGTCATTCCGTCTTTTTAGTTGTTGTGGTGAGCTCAGTCAGGGCCTCTGCTTTCCCCTCTGGGTAATCCAATGCCCATTTGGCTGTCCCCTACTGACCTAGTTGAGGGCTGGTTGGCATATGGCGTGTGGGTTGCCCCTCTGGACTGCAGCAAACACGTAAATCTGGCAATATTTATAGATGGTAAGCCTTTACTGCACTGTATCTGGGAGATTTGTGTTTTCTTAAATTGAATTATGTAATAATGTATTGTTGAAATTATAATATTTCAGATGTCTACAGAGTTTCCCTGATGAAGCAGATATGGTCTGCAAAACGTGTCGGAACAAACGACTTTAGACCATGAATATCAACTACCACTGGTTGCTCAACATTTAATTGTTGTATTATTATGGTTGTATCTTTTAAAGGTCAATCTGTATAGACACTGTGACTTAAGAGCGCTTTCAGTATGTATATGTGTTGGGAAAATTGCATATCTTTCATATTCCTTATTTAGGTTGGCCTCACAAATATCTAATGAAGCCTCTAATTTCCTGGTTATTTTGATTACCTTGCATGACTCATCTTATTGGCATGTAAACTGACCCCCTCTTCTCAGGAATGTGAAGGTCATATTGTTGCTTACCAGGGGTGTTGGCCAGGGGTGGTCTTTTTCCTTACATGAGTTCTATATTACCACAGCCAAATCCTATAAGGTCTTTGTCTCAGCTTCAGAGCTTGCAATCATACATGCATCTGTGATCACCTGTGCCATGCCATTTAATGGGGGGACCCGTGCTGGAAAATCTTTAGTTAAGCATTCTTGTTATATTTTCTAATATTAACTGTATCTGTCATTAATTTTAATAAATGTTATACTTTTAAGTATTTGTGTGATCTTTCTTTGCACATATCGAATAAAAACCCTAAAAGAACTTAAACTATCACGTGACCACAATAAAACAATATGTAATAAAGTTTTTTTTTTATTTAATTTATTTGTGTTACCTCACATTTAATTACACAGCCTATAAAGTCCTGTACTGTCATTAAAGAGGAAGTAAATCCTGATATACAGTATCTCACAAAAGTGAATACACCCCTCACATTTTTGTAAATATTTTATTATATCTTTTCATGTGTCAGCACTGAAGAAATTACACTTTGCTACAATGTAAAGTAGTGAGTGTACAACTTGTATAACAATGTAAATTTGCTGTCCCCTCAAAATAACTCAACACACAGTCATTAATGTCTAAACCACTGGCAACAAAAGTGAGTATACCCCTAAGTATCCAAATTGGGCCCAAAGTGTCAATATTTTGTGTGGCCGCCATTATATTCCAACACTGCCTTAACCCTCTTGGGCATGGAGTTCACCAGAACTTCACAGGTTGCCACTGGAGTCCTCTTCCACTCCTCCATGATGACATCACAGAGCTGGTGGATGTTAGAGACCTTGCACTCCTCCACCTTCCATTTGAGGATGCTGCACAGATGTTCAATAGGGTTTAGGTCTGGAGATATGCTTGGCCAGTCTATCACCTTTACTCTCAGCTTCTTTAGCAAGACAGTGGTCGTCTTGGAGGTGTGTTTGGGTCGTTATAATGTTGGAATAATGCCCTGCGGCCCAGTCTCTGAAGGGAGGGAATTCTCTGCTTTAGTATGTCCCAATACATGTTGGCATTCATGGTTCCCTCAATGAACTGTAGCTCCCCAGTGCTGGCAGCACTCATGCAGCCCCAGACCATGACACTCCCACCACCATGCTTGACTGTAGCCAAGACACACTTGTCTTTGTACTCCTCACCTGGTTGCTGCGACACACGCTTGACATCATCTGAACCAAAAACGTTTATCTTGGTCTCATCAGACCACAGGATATGGTTCCAGTAATCCATGTCCTTAATCTGCTTGTCTTCAGCAAACTGTTTGCGGGCTTTCTTGTGCATCCTCTTTAGAAGAGATTTCCTTCTGGGGCGACAGGCATGCAGACCAATTTGATGCAGTGTGCGGCGTATAGTCTGAGCAATGACAGGCTGACCCTTCACCCCTTCAACCTCTACAGCAATGCTGGCAGCGCTCATATGTCTATTTCTCAAAGACAACCTCTAGATATGACGCTGAGCGCGTGCACTCAACTGCTTTGGTCGACCATGGTGAGGCCTGTTCTGAGTGGTACTTGATCTGTTAAACCACTGTATGCTCTTGGCCACCATGCTGCAGCTCAGTTTCAGGGTCTTGGCAATCTTCTTATAATCTAGGCCATCTTTATGTAGAGCAATAATTCTTTTTTTCAGATCCTCACAGAGTTCTTTGCCATGAGCAGGGCCGGCGCCACCATAAGGACGCTCCGGCGGCCGCCTGGGGGCTCCAGAGTTTTGGGGGCGGCAAAATCCCATAACTCCTTGAGCCCCGGCAAATCCTGGAGCAGAGCCAAGTGTCGGAGCAAATTCCGGCACTTGGCTCCAGTCACTTGCCCGGCAGAGGCGCGCTAGTGTGGGCACCATTGCCACCCACCCTGCAGCTTGTGCAGGGTGTTTGGTGTCCCACACCACGCTGCGGTCTCTGCTCTCCCTCCTCCACCGGCATCTCTGCCCGCCCACCACCCGCCTTTCATAGAGATAGAGCAAAGCCGCAGTCTCCTCCTCCACAGCTGTAATGTGTCACTAGAAACAGACGGGAGGAGCCGAGTAGGAGGAGAGATCGGAGAGATCGCTAAGCAAGATCTGATCTGAGGTCTGATCT
The DNA here is from genome assembly GCA_018402905.1 of Glandirana rugosa. Classification (NCBI taxonomy): domain Eukaryota; kingdom Metazoa; phylum Chordata; class Amphibia; order Anura; family Ranidae; genus Glandirana; species Glandirana rugosa. Next base: position 76,880 of record BLSH010408122.1, read on the forward strand.
TTACACAATACAACAGATGACACTTGTGGGGTGGGTGGGGGGAGGATTGGGAGAGGGAACACAGCAGGAGGTCTACCTGGCACCCTGTACTCTGCTACCTGGCACCCGGTACTCTGCTACCTGGCATCCTGTACAATGCTACCTGGCACCCTGTATACCCTACCTGGCACCCTGTACAATGCTACCTGGCACCCTGTATACCCTACCTGGCACCCTGTACAATGCTACCTGGCATCCTGTATAACCTACCTGGCACCCTGTATACTGCTACCTGGCACCGTGTATACCCTACCTGGCACCCTGTATACTGCTATCTGACACCCTTTATACCCTACCTGGCACCCTGTATACTGCTACCTGTGGCCCTGTATACTGCTATCTGGCACCCTGTATACCCTATCTGGGACCCCTGTATACTGCTATCTGGCACCATGTATACTGCTACCTGGCACCCTATATACTGCTACCTGGGGCTCAGTATACTGCTACCTGGCACCCTATATACTGCTACCTGGGGCTCTGTATACCCTATTTGGGACCCCTGTATACTGCTTCCTGGCACCATGTATACTGCTACCTGGCACCCTATATACTGCTACCTGGGGCTCTGTATACTGCTACCTGGCACCCTATATACTGCTACCTGGGGCTCTGTATACCCTATCTGGAACCCCTGTATACTGCTATCTGGGACCCCTGTATACTGCTATCTGTGACCACTGTGTACTTCTATCTGGGACCCCTGTGTACTGCTATCTGGGACCCTGTATACTGATATATGGTGATTCTGTATACTGCTATTTGGGGCTCTGTATACTGCTATCTGGGGCTCTGTATACTGCTATATGGTGACTCTGTATGCTGCTATATGGTGACTCTGTATACTACTATAAGGTGACTGTATACTGCTATATGTTGACTCTGTATTCTCCTATCTGGTGATGTTGTATATACCACTATCTGTGATGCTGTATACCCTATCTGGTGATGCTGGGCTGTATACTCCTGCCACAAGGGGGTGGAAACTATAAGGGGTGGGGCTTATGAGAAGTGGGAGGGGTCAAAAGAAAGGACGGGGTCTGGTGCCCCCCCCCATCCTAAAATTTCACCAGCTGCCACTGTTCACATGCGTTCCAGGTGCAGTGCAATTTCAGCCCATTCATTTGAATGGGCTGAAACCATGCCAGACCACACAGAGTTATAAAACACTCAGGAACCACATCACATGGTACTACTGTACCATACAATCCAGTGTAGGCAAACGCATTACATTTGCGACCTGCATTTGGGGTGCTATTAAGTTAACAGTTGACACTCTAGGCAGATCGCAACTGCAGCGCGTTTTAAATACGGTGCAGAAAATGCACACAGAACACGGGTTACCTGCTCTGCGTGCTGGTGTGAACTGGCCCTTAGTCTGGATTAGTGGGCTTTTGTTTAACCACACTGTTAAGCTAAGTGCGCCGCAAGTCCCTCATTCTTATGTTCAAAATTTGGAAGGAATGCAGGTGGCAGGTGGGGGAGCACCAAAACGCATCTTCGCCTGTGTAGACAAAAATCCTTGCACCAGCCCTGGCCATGAGATGAGGTGCCATGTTGAACTTCCAGTGACCAGTATGATTGGGTGAGAGTGATAACATCAAATTTAAGACACCTGCTCCCCATTCACACCTGGGACGTTGTAACATTAACAATTCACATGACACCGGGAGGGGAAATGGCTAATTTTCACTTAGGGGTGTACTCACTTTTGTTGCCAGTGGTTTAGACATTAAAGTGGTTGTCAACCTGTGACAACCACTTTAACCTACAGGTAAGCCTAGAATAAGGCTTACCTGTAGGTGCCCTGCATATCTCCCAAACCTGCATGGTTTAAGAGATATACAGTGTTCTGCATGTGCCGACGTCATTTCGGCACATGCGCAGTGAAGAAACGGCTTCCGTGCCGTTTCTCCACTGAGACCGTGCCGTGACTGGCGGTTCCCGCGAGCATGCACGGGAGTGACGTCACGCGTCTTCGGACAGTCACAGAGCCGGAGATTGTGGCCCCGGAAGGAAGAGGGGCTGAAGATGGACGCTGCCAGTGCAGGAGACAACGCTGGACGTCGCTGGCTTCGTTTGCAGGTAAGTGGCACATAATGGGCTACTATGTGGTGCATAGTAGCCCATTATGCTTCTAATTTACAGGGGTATGTAGAGGAAGTAAACACAATCTGGGTTTACTTCCTCTTTAATGGCTGTGCGTTGAGTTATTTTGAGGGGACTGCAAATTTACACTGTTATACAAGCTGTACACTAACTACTTTACATTGTAGCAAAGTTCCATTTCTTCATTGTTGTCACATGAAAAGATATAATAAAATATTTACAAAAATGTGAGGTGTGTACTCAGTTTTGTGAGATACTGTATGTATGAATATGATTTAGGGACTTTAGATTGTAAGCTCCTTGAGGGTAGGGACTGATGTGAATGTACAATATATATGTAAAGTGCTGCGTAAATTGACAGAGCTATATAAGTACCTGAAATAATAATAATAAATAATGGGTTTTACTTCCTACCCTGCAATGTAAAAACATAATGGGCTAGTATGCACCGCATATTAGGCCATTATGTGGCATTACTGCATTGGAAGCCCGCGATGTCCCCGCTCCAGGCCGCGTCCATCTTCTGCCCCTCTTCCTTCTGGGGCCGCAGACTCCGGCTCCGTGAGTTGACAACCACTTTAAGGATTTTCTCCCCGTACTTCTCTTTCCATGTTTATATTCTTTTAAATAAAAACATTGCATGAAAAAAAAATGTAAAAACCACACACAAACACATAACACACCTGTACGCCAGCTGGTCAGCCTAGTGAAAATATTTCAACATTCTAAACCCAAGAACAAAATGTTATATATTGCAGCTTACCAGCCTCTAAATTAGTTAATTGCATTCATTTTCTTTTCCCAGGCTTCTTTTTTTTACCTGGTGATTCTGGCATTAACATTTCCTGTCCTAGCTGGGGTCCCTGGTTTGTATCTCAGCCAGGACATTTCCTGCATGGGTTAGCTTGTTCTCCCTGTGCTTGCATGGGTTTCCTCTGGATACTCCACTTTAGACATGCTGGTGGGCCAAATGACTGAACATTGACTCTAGTATGTGTATCTATGCTTGTGAGGAAGGAACCTTAGATTGTAAACACCTTGAAGGCAAAAGCGAATGTACAGTCATGGCTAAAAATATTGGCACTCCTGCATTTCTGTTAGATAATGCACCACTTCGCCCAGAAAATTGATGTTATTACAAATGTTTAGGCATTCTCATGTTTATTTTCTTCATTTGTATTGGTATGACACAAAAACGTGGAGAAACAAAAAGCTAAATCTGGCACATTCCACGCAAAAATGTACTGGACAAAATTATTGGTACCTTCTCAAAATTGTAAGAAATATTTGCATTCCATGTTTGTGATGCTCCTGTAATTTGTAATTAAACTCACTTGTATCAATTACCAAATGCTGACAATATAGAAATCACACTGGCAACCAGTTAAAATGATGAAACATTGACTTTCTGTTGTGTGTCTCTGTGTACCACATGGAGCATGGAGAAGAGAAAGAGCAGCAAATAATTGTCTGAGGATTTGAAAACAAAAATTGTGGAAAAGCATGGACAATCTCAAGGTTACAAGTCCATCTCCAGAGATCTTAATGTTCCTGTGTCCACTGTGCGCAACATTGTGCGCTACACACCAAAGTCAAGACTTGCTTAAAGTAGTTAAAGATCTTCAGTGTGTGTCAACCAATTTTTAATACTCTATCACAAAATTAAACAGTCAAAACAAACTTACCAAAGAAAACATGTAATACTCAACTCTCCTGTTGCCTGTGCCACCAATGTTTGCAGAAGTTAAAAGAAGTCGTCTGCTGAAGATCCAGTACTTCCAGGAGTGTCAATTTCCTGTGGTTCCTGCCGCTGGTCCCTGTTTTACTATGCATCAAACTGCTGAGCACAGCAGGGAAGTCCAAAATCAGCATCCCAGGAGTGTAAAGAGTTTGCAGGACTACCAGCTAGTAGAGTCTTTTCATTCCCATAGAGATCAGCTGCAAGCAAAACATGAGGTGGATATTCCATATCTTTTTTGTGAGTATTAGTTTGTTTTAAAGAACAACTATAGCCATGCAATGAACTATTGCTAGCAGGTAGGCTTCTAATGTAGTAGAATGTGTATCTTTTCTGCAATCAAAACTCTTCTGCCTGCCAGAAACATTTCTCCTAATTGTAGACTGAGCCACATATGGGCAGCTCAGTGTAAATTCTTAACATACCTTAGTGCTAGGATGAATAAACACTCATGCACTTGTGTGGGAGTTGCATCATCACAATCCAGACAATCAAGATGACCAAAGACAACAAACCCAGAAGAAAATGGGTAAGGACGTCAGTGGCGCCGAGGGAGCTTGCGGACGTTGCATTACTGGAGGGAAGGTAAGTATAGCCAACTTTTTCGCTTTAACAATATATTTTGAAGAAAGAGCCGCTTTTACCCTTTAACCACTTCAGGACTGTCCATCACAGTTAAACTGTGGCAGGGCAGCCCTGCTGCATCAGATCACTTGATCTTGTATTTCCGAGGGGGGGCATGAGCGTGCACCCGCCACCTTGGCTGTGCTGCCATTCGCTACAGCACAAGCCAATCAGCAGGTCCCCGCCACTGATTTATGACCGGGACCTGCCAATTGACTGAGCGAATGACAGAAGAGAGCCCTGTGTAGGTAAACATCACAAGGCTCTCTACTGTCAGCAGCAGTGTGCCATTTTTTGTAAAATCCGGCACATTGCTTAGTAAAAACTGCACACAGCGCATACATTATACATTGTTAGGCACACAGTTAACCCCTTGATTGCCCTAGATGTTAACCCCTTCCTAGCCAGTGTCAGTAGTACAGTGACAGTGAATATAATTAGCACTTATCACTGTATTAGTGTCACTGATGATGTCCCCCCCAGCATCAGTTACTGTCAGATTGTCCCATTATAAGTCGTTGATCACCGCCATTATTAGTATAAAATAAATAAATAAATAAACAATCCAATATACTGTTTATACCATAGATTGTAAACACTATAACTTTCACACAAATAAATCAATATACACATATTAGGATTTCCTTTTTTAGCAAAGACATGTAGCAGAATACATTTTGGCCAAAATTAATGAAGAAATGTTATTTTTTTTTTTTTATTGGATATGTTTCATAGCAGAAAATAAAAAATATTGTCTTTTTTTTTCAAAATTTTCAATCTTTTTTCGTTTATATCGCAAAAAAGAAAAAACACAGTGGCGATCAAATACCACCGAAAAAAAGCTCTATTTGTATGAAAAAATTATATAAATTTAATTTTGGTACATTGTTGCATGAATTATCAGTTAAAATAGTGCAGTGCTAAATAGCAAAAAATGGCCTGGTCGTGAAGGTGTATAATCCTCCCGAACTTAAGTGGTAGATGTGATATAGTTATATTTTTATTCAGTAGGAACTTTGGATACTGATACGTTTTTGTGTACTAATACCACTGTAAGTGTGTTTTTCTTAAAAATGTTGTTTTAATAAAACCTTTGGACAACTATCAGTGACAGCCAAGGTTCAATGCTGAGCAGTGGCGGCTGGTGCTCCATTTTTTTGGGGGAGGGGGCGGCAAACAAACCCCCCCGATGGGTCCGCACTTACCCCATCCAGCCTCTGGCCAATGTCTTGAATGAGGTCGGCCGCCAGCTGCTCCCAGGTGAAGTACCAGTGGCCTAAAGGCGACATGTTTGGGTGGGAGAGGGTATTCATGTTGGGTCGCCTATTCTGACGGAACACCGGCTTCTCCTCCTGGCCAATCCAGTCTTAAGACCTGCCTTTTGTCCTGATTGGCTGGGAGGAGAAACCTGAAGACAATAGCGAATATTGATTTGCTAATGTCACAAGTGGGTGTGCTCTGTGCCCCGAGCCCAACCATTTGAAGCCAATTAGAGCCTCAGGAAATCTATGCATCTGGTGATTAGGGGCCGGCGCATGGAGATTAGGGAGGTGGCGCCCCTGCGCCCCTAATGGACTGGCTGCTGCTGATGCTGAACCAATGAAACAGTCAACTCCTGGGTTTCCGATCATATTTTTTACCATTCGTGTTGCAATGGAATGTACAATACCTAGCTCACCCACTCAGATGTATTAATATTAGCAATCCAGCAGTTCATATGCCTCCTATTCTGACCTCAGTGCTGTTCAAGTGAATGAACAAGCTGTTCTGGTTTAGTAAGTTATATCACTACAGAAATGTATTCATCCACTTGCATAGGATAATGTGGAGTTGTGGTTTTAAATGGGAGCTGCTAGGTCACAGAGAATTAAGAAGTCTGGGTGAGGGTACACAGGCCAGATATGATAAACTCCATTGGCCGAAAGGAAATAAAAGTGCATTTATACTCCTCTTTTTTCAGGCTAAGTAGATCTTTAGCAAATACAGAATATACCTGTTGACCTTGCCGGCAATGCAGTTTTAACTTCATGAGAGCTGAAAGACAGCATAAAATCATTATTGCTCTTTTGTAAACCACTAGTCCCATCAACTGCCATGTAATGGAAATGAAAAGGTAGACATGGCTGAAGTCCAGCCTCTGTGATGACTTTGGCATTTTCTATAGAAACTATGAAGAATGAATGTGGACACAAATGTACAAAAAGTGTGGTATTAACAGCATAACTCAGTGAAAATTAATGGAAAAGGGCCTAAAAAAGAAATCTAAGGCAGCCAGCACATCCAGGGACCAATAAGCTGTATAATATTATATTTTTTTTTGGGGGGGGGGGGGGTTAAGATGCATGTTAGGCATAAATCACATTTAACTACAAGGCTGTGAAGGTTTTTACAAAGACCATGATACTAAAACATCTCCTCAACAGATGTCTCTGTTCTTGTGTCTGGCCAATGTCTTAAAATTTATTTTGGGGTTCTAATAGCTATTAAAACTGTGATCCATTTTACCAAGTCTTACATAATAAAGTTACACATGAAGAATATATCCAGCTGTTGACCATGTTTACATAGGAAATCCCTAAAGTACCCTATAAAATAAATTCCATATGAGTAGTGTGATCTGTCCAAAAGCTAATGAGAAACGAAAATTTACCATTTATAAGTTCACAGCAATAAATATTAATTTGGTATAGCAAACTGATCCTTTTGTATTGTGTCAAGGTATAAAGGCTCGTGATTAGGAAAGGCTGGGGGCTGGAAATTGTGCTGCCAAGTTAACAGGATTACAATATCTAATTTACTTAGCACATCTGCAAGCAATTATGTTCATTTTCTTAGCAAGAATGCAAAAAGTAACAAATTTCACTTTAAGGAAACACTGATTGAATTAAATTTTGAACAAAAATATGGTTTCTAAAAATGGACTAGCTGTTGCTGGGTATAAGGTAAAAACCTGTCTCACCATAATTATGCTTTTGAAATAATCAGAAAGGGCCTTTCACACAGGCAGCAAGGAATTCATGAACTGATATGTTATTTTTGTGACATCCATGTTCGTTCACCCTTTGATATCAAAGCTTAATGAGTCCATGTAGTGTCTATGGGCAGGTGAATGGGCATGCTTTCTTTTACCTCCCATCTGTCATGTTTTGTTCAAAGGTAATCTGTCCATTTTCATCTGTCTACCCTATAGACTGCCATTGAGATTCTGTTCAGATCCTTCTGAAAAACTGTAAAAAATGTAGATCTAAATGGGGAGCCCAGTGGAAGGGGCCTTACCCAATACAATAGTCAGCTGCAGATGATGGCCACTTATTGTCATATTCAACTGTCAGTCTTGTTATGTGGGTGATTCTCACAATATGCACAGAGCAATATTGAGCATAGCATATGTTAAATGTGTGAAAACCACAAATACAATATTTGTTCAGACTCATTTACTGTGGTAGCTAGTTTGTGGAGGAAAATTAAATATTCTTAATGTGTGACAGTTTTCATCAATAGGCTGCTTCCTATGAATAACAGACATAACACGTGACTTAATATGTGTAGTATATAACACCATTTGTGTGTTATTTTTGTAGCTTTGTATATTGTTTTCTTTTACATGACTGGGTATCTGTATTTTCCATCAGACAGAAAAATTGAATATATTGATGAGTGTCTGTAGGAGTATGAGCACCACATTTACTAGCAAAGATCATGCTTGTTATCCTTCTCATAATCAGCACTGACACTTGTGAAATTTTCCACCATGCACTACTAAATCCTACTGGCTCAAGTGCTCTTTTATAGGTTAGACTGCTCAATAAGGGTATATTTTCTGCATATCAGGTCAAAGTACTTGTGGCAGCATTTTTATTTTCAATGGTAACCCTACTTTAACAACCTATTGGTTATTCATGTGTAGCTGATGCCAAGTCACTCAGCATTGCAACATGGTTTTAATGATCTGCCCACCATATGTAGTCCCACTCAAAGGCATCAGCAGAGAAAACACTGAAGGCTTTCTGAACAAAGGATGAAACTAAAATCAAATAAATATGACTTCAAAGAATAGAGCTACATCAAAGCTTCATGCTGTAACATTATTTAAATTACAGAAAATGGATTTGCCTATTTTTATGTGTGTAATCTGAGCCTTGGTGGCCAGCACTTTGACTCAGAATCAGAATACTCTTCAGTGAAACTTGTAAAGAATGGACATGTTCACGTGACTCACGTATGCAGCTGTGATAGTTTTATTGATTTGAGATGGTTAAAAAGTAACTCCACTATTGTTGAGAAAAAAGTATTCCACTCTAGTGATCTATGTACAGTATCTCACAAAAGTGACTACACCCCTCACATTTTTATAACTATTTTATTATATCTTTTCATGTGACAACACTGAAGAAATTGCACTTTGCTACAATGTAAAGTAGTGAGTGTACAGCTTGTATAACAGTGTAAATTTGGTGTCCCCTCAAAATAACTCAACACACAGCCATTAATGTCTAAACCGCTGGCAACAAAAGTGAGTACACCCCTAAGCAAAAATGTCCAAATTGGCTGCAGAGTGTCAATATTTTGTGGGGTCGCCATTATTTTCCAGCACTGCCTTAACCCTCTTGGACATGGAGTTCACCAGAGCTTCACAGGTTGCCACTGGAGTCCTCTTCCACTCCTCCATGACGACATCACAGAGCTGGTGGATGATAGAGACCTTGTGTTCCTCCACCTTCTGTTTGAGGATCTCCCAGAGATGCTCAGTAGTGTTTAGGTCTGGAGGTACGCTTGGCCAGTCCATCACCATTACCCTCAGCTACTTTAGCAAGTCAGTGATCATCTGGGAGGTGTCTCTGGGGTCGTTTTTATGTTGGAATACTGCCCTGCGGCCCAGTCTCTGAAGGGAAGGGGATCATGCTCTGCTTCAGTATGTAACAGTACATGTTGGCATTCATGGTTTCCTCAATGAACTGTAGCTCCCCAGTGCCGGCAGCACTCATGCAGCCCCAGACCATGACACTCCCACCACCATACTTGACTGTAGGTAAGACACACTCG
>BLSH010408122.1:89329-100873 GCA_018402905.1 Glandirana rugosa
CTCGAAAAGTTCCTGACTAGTCGATATACCATATCCTTTGACCTTCCTGGACATGAAACAGTGTAAAGAGACCTACATATTTTGTGTTAAATTTTTTTTAACTTTCATAATATTATCACTATTTTTTTAATTTCTTTGCAACATTTTTATTTTAATTTTTTTAAATTTAACGGGGGCGGTTGGACGTGAGCACGCGTTTCCACTTGCGTGTGTAACCAGGACACGCGTATAGATTTGCAGTCAGCGTGGTGTGTATATTCCATAACAATACTTATCTCAACTCGCTTGGAGACCTTCAAGCCCAGTCCCCATTGATTTCAATGGGGTTCGGGGTCCGTGCGAATGTTCGGGTTCTGTCCGGACCCGAACCCGGACTTTGTCCCGAAGTTCGGCCGGACCAACAGAACCCGAACTTCCAGAGGTTCGCTCAACTCTATTCATAACAATACCTTATATGTGTGGTGCGACTGACGTTTAGATATGCGCACAGGACCAATGTGTGCGTTCACCTTTGCGCACGAGTGCAGGTTGGCGGGGGCAATTTAAATTTTTTTAATTTTATTTTTACAACGTTTCTTTAATTTTTTTATCACTATTATAATACTTTCAATTTTTTTTAAATTGTGTTTTATACATCCAGAGAAATGTGACAAAGTACAGGTCCTTCCAGTTTCCTATACCATATAGCTGATCAGTCCTTGAAAAGCTCCATGGTAAGCCAGCAAGGCAGACGTTTTCAGTTCCGGGTTCTCCGGTGGGAAAGAGAACCTGCAGAGGCTAATTAGCCACTGAGATGGCTTTTACAAAAAAGCCAATCATCCCCTGAAAGAAGCAAAACTGGGATGATGCCTGTAGCTGCAGGAATCATCCTGGGATATCCACTTGAGTTACCAACGTAAAAGTACACATTGCGGTATTCACCGTTTGGACTACTTTTTTCCCAGGGAAGGTGATCCCCACTTGAACTAACCCCCACAATATATATATACCGCTCTAACAGTAAAAAACCCACTATGTGTAGTTTAAGATTAAACCACTTTTCGTTCAACATCATTGAGTGGCCACATGTCTTATTGAGTAAACTGAGACTAAGAGGAAGTAGATACAATACTGCGCAAATCTGGTTTGGTTAAAGCTGCCAGCACAAAAATTGTCTAGATAAAAAACAGAATTATCAGGATTGCTGACCCATGAGATCTGGTCTGGGGAGAGCCTGCACCACCTGGATGAATTGATCTAAAAGTGCCTTATGAAGGGGACGCCTGTGATGTTATACATATATGCCTGCTTTTATCTTCCATCTGGAGTTGTGAACTTTTAAAGTCAAGCTTGTTCCCGTCAAGTCATAACAAATTTCAGACTCTGACCATTGGAGTGTTATGAAAGACGCCCTCTAATAGATCCGGTACGATCCTGTGGTTGGATGAACAATCATTTGATGTGCTACACCCTCTGCGAGATTTGACCCAGCAGGCGTACGCCTGTCTTTGTCCACTACAGCTGGTAAGAATATATTCTAGGTGGCACTGGAGTGTTTGTCTTGGCTTGCGTGTTATACTCTCTGTTTTATTTGACCCAGCGGGCATATGTCCGTCTACAGTCAGGTCCATAAATATTGGGACATCAACACAATTGTAATCTTTTTGGCTCTATACACCACCACAATGGATTTGAAATTAAACGGACAAGATGTGCTTTAACTGTGAAGCGCCGTCCAATGAATTCTAAAGCAATAGGCTGAATATGAGCAGATAATATTGCCCGAAACACTTCAGAATTAATCCTGCTGCTTTTGTCAGCAGTCACATCATCAATAAATACAAGAGAACCAGTTCCATTGGCAGCCATACATGCCCACGCCATGACACTACCACCACCATGCTTCACTGATGAGGTGATATGCTTTGGATCATGAGCAGTTCCTTTCCTTCTCCATTCTTTTCTCTTCCCATCACTCTGGTACAAGTTGATCTTGGTCTTATCTGTCCATAGGATGTTGTTCCAGAACTGTGAAGGCTTTTTTAGATGTTGTTTGGCAAACTCTAATCTGGCCTTCCTGTTTTTGAGGCTCACCAATGGTTTACATCTTGTGGTGAACCCTCTGTATTCACTCTGGTGAAGTCTTCTCTTGAATGTTGACTTTGACACACATACACCTACCTCCTGGAGAATGTTCTTGATCTGGCCAACTGTTGTGAAGGGTGTTTTCTTCACAGGGAAAGAATTCTTTGGTCATCCACCACAGTTTTTTTCCATGGTCTTCTGGGTCTTTTGGTGTTGCTGAGCTCACAGGTGCATTCTTTCATTTTAAGGATGTTCCAAACAGTTGATTTTGGCCACACCTAATGTTTTTGCTATCTCTCAGATGGGTTTGTTTTGTTTTTTCAGCCTAATGATGGCATGCTTCACCGATAGTGACAGCTCTTTGGATCTCATATTGAGAGTTGCCAGCAACAGATTCCAAATTCAAATAGCACACCTGAAATTAACTCTGGACCTTTTATCTGCCCCTTGTAAATGGGATAATGAGCAAATAACACACACCTGGCCATGGGACAGCTGAGCAGCCAAATTTCCCATTACTTTTGGTCCCTTAAAACGGGGGGGCATATGTACAAACTGTTGTAATTCCTACACCGTTCACCTGATTTGGATTTAAATAGCCTCAAATTAAAGCTGAAAGTCTGCAGTTAAAGCAAATCATGTTTGTTTCATTTCAAATCTATTTTGGTGGTGTATAGAGTAAAAAAGATTACAATTGTGTCAATGTCCCAATATTTACGGACCTGACTGTATGTACAGTCCATTTGGTAAGCCTCTGTAAGAACTGGTGAAGGGAGTTGCAAGCACATTGTGTGTCTCTGGACAATCTGCCTTGTTTTATCACAACTATGGACTTTCTATGAACTTTTTTCCATATATATCAATTGTATTACAATTCATTTTACTACTTTTGCACCTTATTTGATATATCCACCTTTTATTTGAATTTATGCACTTTATCATTAATTACGTTGCTCCTTTGCACGTTGCTTATTTGCACATGGTATATTTTGCACTGTATGGACATTGTCATTATGTTCTCTTACAGTAACAAACCAAAAGTTTAAAACAATTTTTGCACCTTGTTCATTTGCACATTGTATTTTGCACTGTAGGGGCATTGCTATATAGTCTTTTTACAGCAACAAATCAAAGGTTTAAAATTTGTTGAAGTTTTAGCACTGCACTATCACCCACAATTCTGAGTAATCAGAGACTGAATAGTATCCCCCGATAATGGAATCACCATTAAGTTATTTGTATACCACGATTCGCAAACATATACTCTCTTACGGGTCTCTTCTCCAGAGAGAATACCCTTAATGTTTGTAGTCTCTCCTTATAACAGAGATCATCCAACCCACTTATTCCTTTTGTTGCCCTGCTTTGGACTCTCTCCAGTTCCAGCACATCCCTCCTGAGGACTGGTGACCAGAACTATATGGCATACTCAAGATGCAGCTGGACCCGAGTTTTGTAAAGTAGTAGAATTATAGTTTTGTCCCTTGCCTAAGCTTGGCATTGCATGCTATTGCAGAGTCTGTCTTCAACTAGGGCCCTCAGATCTTTTCCATCCTAGAATATGCCAGGGGTTCTACCCCTAGCATGTAACTTCCATTCCTTTTTTTAGCCCTCAAGCGCATCTCTTACATTGAACCTCATTTGCCATGTTTTTGCCCACCTCTCTATTTTATCGAGGTCTTCTTGCAAAGTTGCTATTCCCTGTTGTGAAGTTAATGACCTGCTTAGCTTTGTATAATCAGCAAACACTGAGACTGAACTATTTATCCCAATTTTTTTAACAGGTTAAACAGGAATGGTCCCAGGACAGAGTCCAGAGGTATCCCACTTATAACTGCAGACCATTCAGAAGATACGCTATCACCTCTTTCTGGATACGCCCCTGTAACTAGTGTTCTATCCAAGTTCTTATACTATCATCACTTCCAACAGACCTCAATTTATTGATTAAGCATTTATGTGGTACCATGCCAAATGCTTTGCGAAGTCTAGATACTCTAAATTCACAGGCTTTCCTTTATCCATATTACAGCTCACTTCCTCATAGAATGTTAAAGGGTTGGTCTGGCTATAACCATCTTTCATAAATCCATACTGGTTACTATTAATAATACTATTCTTATCTACAAATTCTTGCATATGGTCCCTTATCATCCTCTTCAATAGTTAAAAACTTTTGATGTTAGGCTGACTGGCCAGTATCTTGGTCCATTCTTGAATATTGGTGCAACATTAGCTTTATCCTTTTTATTGAAGAAGTCTTATCACGTCAGCAGTGATGTCAGACATATGCCAGAAGGGCCATAGCGGCCATCTTTGATGCTGGTTTGCAGGTGTTTTTACCTTTCTTAATGTAAATGTCACATTTTGTTAGTCTCAAAGTAAATGTCACATTTTGTGGAGTCTTAATGTAAACATCACATTTTGGTGGACTCTCAATCTGAACATCACATTTTGGTTTACTCTCAATCTGAACATCACATTTTGTTGGAATCTAAATCTGAACAACACATTTTGGTGGAATTTCAATCTGAACATCACATTCTGGTGGAGCTTCAATTTAAATTTCATATTTTGGTTGTGTTTCAATGTAAAACTTACATTTTGGCAGGGTCCTAATGTGGACCTTACATTTTGGAGGAGTCCCAATCTGGAGATCACACTTTGGTGGGGTCTCAATTTGAACATGACATGTTGGTGGAGTCTCAAACTCTATTTTGCCTTGGTCTGTTTTGTCTCTTTTGCCTGGGGTGACTGGGGGTTCTCCTGCAACGACAGCTGATGGCACCTGTGGTCTGTGTATCTCAACCTGAACATTACATTTTGGTGGAGTCTCAGTGTTAATGTCATATATTGGTAGCATCTCAATCTGAACATTGCATTTTGATGGAGTCTCAATGTTAACATCATATGTTGGTGGAGTCTCAATCTGAAGATTTTTTGGAGGGGAAGTCTCAGTCTGAACATCACATTTTGGTGGAGTCACAAACTCTCTTTTGCCTTTGCCCCTGTTATGTTTGTTTTGCCTGGGATGACTGGGGGTTCTTATGCAAAGGGAGCTGATGGCACCTGTGGTCTGTGTATCTCAACCTGAAAATCACAATTTGATAAATATCATATTTTGGTGAAGTCTCAAAGTGAACATAACATTTTGCTGCAGTCTCAATCTGACTGTAACATATTGGTGGATTCTCAAAGTGAACGTCACAGGTTGGTGGATTCTCAAAGTGAATGCCACATTTTGCTGAAGTCTCAATGTGAATATCACATTTTGCTAGAGTCCCAGTCTAAAGATCACAATTTAAAGAAGTCTTAATTGAGTCTTAATGCTAATGTCTCATTTTGGTGGGATCTCAATGTGAACATCACATTTTTTAGGGGTCTCAGTGTGAAAGTCACATTTTACAGGGGTCTTAAGTTGTCTTTTGTCTTGGTCTGTTTTGTTTCTTTTTTCTTTAGCCTGGGATGAATGAGAGCTTTTTGGCAGAAGCCACTGATGTCACCTGTGGTATGTCTATCTCAACCCAAGCATCCCATTTTAGTGGATTTTCAATAGACATATGCAGAATAAAAAAATTGTTTTGTTTAGTTTTGTTTCGATTTGTTATTTACATAAATCCATTCAGTTAGATTTGTTTCATTCGTTTAATTTGTTTTTGGAATTCGTTTAGTTTATTCGTTTTCAAATCGATTTGAAAAGATTTCAAATCAATTTTGAATAGTTTTTGAATTCAAAAAGTTTTTGAATTTAAATAGTTTTCAAATTCAAATCATTTTCAAATTTTTAATTAATTTTTATTTTATTTCAAGTACTTATATAGCGCCGTCAATTTACACAATGCTTTACATATATATTGTACATTTACATCAGTCCCTGCCCTCAAGGAGCTTACAATCTAAGGTCCCTAACTCCCATTCACACTAGGGCCAATTTAGACAGGATCTATATAACCTACCAGCATGTCTTTGGAGTGTGGGAGGAAACCGGAGTATCCGGAGGAAACCCATGCAAGCACAGGGAGAACATGCAAACTCCATGCAGGTGGTGTCGTGTCGTGATTCGAACCAGCGACCATTTTGCTGCTAGGCAAAAGTGCTATCCACTATACCTCCACTTCCTGTCCATAGCCAAACAGGAAGTGAGATGAAAGCTCTGCAAATTAAGGGAATTCATTGGGGACTTCCAGGTCATCAGAACTAGTGTTCCCATTGGAAGATTTCCCCTCTATTATTTTTCTGGGGTCAACCCAAAATTTGGGATTTTCTTTTACTTTCACTTTCAATTATATTGTTAAACAAGACAAATAGTTACATAGTTACTCAGGTTGAAAAAAGGCACATGTCCATCTAGTTCAACCAATAATAAAAAATAAAAAAAATATATAACCATACAATCCTTCACCCACAGTTGATCCAGAGGAAGGCAAAAAGCCCCAGCAAAGCATGATCCAGTTTGCTATAGTGGGGGGAAAAATTCCTTCCTGATCCCACAAGAAGCAATCTAATTTTCCCTGGATCAACTTTATCTAAAAATGTTAGTACCCAGTTATATTATTTACATTAAAGAAATAATCCAGGCTTTTTTAAAGCATTCTACTGTGCTGGCTAGAACCACCTCTGGAGGAAGTCTATTCCACATTTTCACAGCTCTTGCTGTGAAGAAATCTTTCCGTATTTGGAGATAAAATCGTTTTTCCTCTAGATGTAAAGAGTGCCCTATTGTCCTTTTTGATGACCTGAAAGTGAATAATTCAACACCAAGTTACACCAAATAGAGAGGGGGGATTTCCCTAATTGGGGGCACAGACACAGACTAATCCCTCTCCATTCCATCCACAATATAAAAAAATGTTTTGCCTTTAGTCATACTTTAAATTGATGGTTTTTTTTCCTGCTTTAAGGAAAAAATAAATGACCCTTTAGAGTTAATAGCTGGTCGAACCTCTTTGGCAGCAATGACTTTAAGCATGTGCTTTCAGTAGCTCTTGGTTAGAGACACGCAATGTTCAGGAGGGATTTTTTTTTAATAATCCTTATTGAAATTTTCTTGCTATACAAAGTTAAGTGAAAAAAGCAAACGCATTATACATATATTTCATTTCAACCTACCTCCTCCCCACCCTCCCTGTTGGGGCATCCCCCACTTGTACTGGCCTATTCTTGTTCACGAGTATACAGTTGTCACCTCCTTGCTCCGGTCATTCCTCACTCGTCTCCATTCATCCTTCATTCATCCCATTTGTATCTGGCTTTTTTAGATTGTTTAGCATCCTAAGGGGATAACCCTTACCAGTTAGCCAAGGGTCCCATCTCTTTTTGAAATTGTCGAATTTTCCTCTTTTTACAAATATTACCCTCTCTTTCCATATAGTTTCATCTATTGTCCTTTTCCACTCCTCAAGTGTTGGAGAAATTGTTGACTGCCAAGCCTCCTTGCTTGGAACAGGCAGCCCTGAATGGTGGTCGGTATAGGCCCTCCTGCTCCGCTCAGAATACAGTGGCATACATCTAGTTCTATTGTGGTTTTGAAGATCGTGTTGATGGTCTCAACTACTCCCTCCCAGTACCTAAACAATTTCAGGCACCTTCACATCATATGTAGATGACACCTGGGGCACTTGTCATCTTGCCTTTTTCCAGACTTGTTTTTGAGGGGTATAATACACCCTGTGTAGTAGTAGGAAAAGTTGTGAATCTCTAGATATTAAGCTCTTACCGGGGCTTAATTTTATCACTGTCTGTAATATGGGCATGTCTTCCAATTCCACCCTTGAGTGCTCAAACTGTTTGGTCATGGAGTGCTTGATCTGTAAATATTTATAAAAGGAGTGTTTTGGCACCTCGCATTCCTCTCTCAGGTCCATAAAAGATTTCATATGACCATCTACCTATAACTAGGCCCCTGTTCTTCCATTCCCGAATGGTCCCTATTTCTTATAGTTCTTTCAACTTATTGCTTCCCCATAATGGGGTGTGTATCATAAGGCCTTTATACCCCATGTGCTTCTTAACTAGTGACCAGGTCTTCAGGAGGGATTTTTAACTGTTCCTCTTTCAGCTCAGACACATTTGTACGATGTCTGGTGTGAATGGCTCTCTTGAGGTCATGAGGTCATTCCACAGCATCTCTTTGAGGTTAAGGTCTGGGCTTTGACTGGGCCACTCCAAAAGGTGCATTTGATTTTTCTAAAGCCAGTCTGTGGTGGATTACTTTGATGTTTAGTGTCATTGTCCTGCTGCATTACCCAACTTCTAAGCTTCAGCTGGTAGACAGCCATCCTGATATTATCCTGCAGTATATATAAGTAAACTTGTGAATTCACTTTCTCTTCGATGATGGCAAGTGGTGCAGGCACTGAGGCAGCGTAACAACCACAAATCATGATGTTCCCTCCACCATACTACATGAAGTATAGTATGATGTTTTAATGTTGGTAAGCTGTGCCCTTTTGCACCATACATAGTGAGAATTCTTCCCTAACAATTCAAGTTTTGTTTCATCAGTCGCCAAAACATTTTCCCAGTAGCATTGCAGTAGTAGGTTCAAAGATCTAATGGGTAGACCCATGAACAGGGATTTTTGCCTGTTCCAGTGATTTCTTCAAGCCTTTAGCTGTTAACTTGCAGGTTTCTCGTGGCTTCTTTACATCATTGGGTATTCTGCGCTATGCCTTGGGAGTCATCTTGACTGAGTGCCCATGTCTAGGATAAATAGCGACAGTACTAAACTGCCTACATTTATAGACAGTTTGTCTAAAGCTGACCATACATTAAGTAATCTGCTTTCCTCAACCAAGGGTTGCAGAAAAGAAAATTGCTTGATTCTCCAATCAACACTGACTGAATCCCTCCCACTGAGCTTTTTTATTCTGACCACGGGAGGCATACAATGGTCCTTTATTTTTTCTTTCAAGGGGCAACAATATAACCAGCACAGTCTTGTGAGTAAGCAACAGTTTATAGCATCTCCACTCTTTCTGAAGCTCAAATGCTGAGAAAGAGCAGGGAAGCTCAAAACTGTCGCTTGCTTACACACAAGACAGTGCTTGTTACATTACTGCTTAATGGAAGGATGAAAACTGAATTTTATTTGCAGAAATTGCAGTATTTATATTCCATTGATTTGTACATATTAGTCTAGTGATGAGAGTTAGAATGCATAATTAATCATGCAGCTCCGCTGTTTGTACGTGTATATATAGTTAGCGACCACACTTGCAGAGGATAGTGTGGCTACACCTGTACTTAGTTTTTAACTTGAAATACTGAAAAAGTTTAAGTTTTGTGTGTTGACTAGCTGTAGATTGGAGAATTTCTGTATTGTTCTGCGGACATGGTTATATGTCTTGTGGCTCTATGGATATGTCTATGTGAAATATGGTTCTATGGATATGGTAATATGCCATGTGCTATATGGCTTGTGGTTCTATGCTTATGGGAGTATGCCATGTGATCTATACTGTTCTATGGATATGGTTACATGACATATGATTCTTTGGTTTGGTTTGTGGTTCTATGGATATGGTTATATGGCATATGGTTCTCTGGAAATGGTTGTATGACATGTGTTTATATCACATATAATTTAATGGGTATGGTTTTGTGGCATATAGTTCTATAGTTATGATTATATAGATAACTCTTGTATGCTGCATGATCAACATGTTTGATGTGAGTGGACTATCTGGATCTGCTACTGTATATCCAGCCACTGTTTTAATCTGCTAGAAATCAGGATGCCCATGCAGAAGCTGTTATGTGGTCAGGTCTGCACATGTATGAATTTGCTTAGCGCACTTTAAGGGTGTCTGGAAAAATGCTGAGGGCACCACTACTGACCTCTCCTGAAATGTTAGTTCCCTACCTGCAGTACTGAACTAATGTTTAATCATGTTCTGGGTCACTGACAGAAAATGAATATGCAGATGAGGAGTTCTACCTCTGAACTTCTCTGCGTTCTTGTTCTGTGTCACTGAAATCAGAGTATTAACAGGACAGTCAAGCAACTATCGGTTTTTTAAAAGGAGAGGTCAGCAATGGCAGCCTGCATATTTATCTGTAAAGTTTCCTTTAAGAGTTTTTGATTTTGAAAGTTTCCTTTATGTGTCATACACTGCAATTTTACAGCCGACTTTATAGTTTTAAACCACTTTTAACAAGCTTTTGATCACTGAAATTACTAAAATGAATTAATCCAACTTGCCACTAAAAGTCTCTAACAACCCCATAAAATTATCTAAGGTTCTGGTGCTACATTGCTTTGATCCTTGCAGTTATTTTTGAATATCTGGTAGAATGTTGTTGCAATTGCCTGACAAGTGTTTGCAGCTATCATGTCCTCAGCAGACATTATTTGTGCTTAGTGGTAAAACCATCCCAGCCAACAACTTCTAATCCAAAAATATGTCTGCTGAGGCCGCTGCTTAATCAAAGATATCTTTATTGAAGCCTTTATCTAAGCATTTCAGTACAATTGCACATCAATTATCTAGTGTCTTTGGGAAGTGCAAAAAATAAGTACAATAGAACAAACAGATGTCACATTACCAGAATTTCTGAATCAAATATTGAATGTTTTTAGCAAAAGGGCTTATTGGGACAAGTAACAGAGGCACCAGAAAATCGTATATAACAAGATGGATTAAAAAGGACTTTCAGGCTGGGTTCACACCTATGCGAATTGGATGTGGCTTACACCAACTCGCATGACACATGAAAACACAATGTTTTCAATGTGTCAGGTTCACATAGGTGTGGTGAATTCGCAGTCTGCATTGCACAGAAAACGTGTGTGTTTTCTGTGCAATGTGGTGGAAATTCCCAGGCCATTCTGTTCAATGTGAGCGCATCTGCCCCGCAGATGTGCTCCACATTGAACAGCGATTTTACAGGGATCTTTCCCCCTCCTTGCTTCACCTTCACCCCCCCCCCCTCCCTGAACAGCTGATGCACTGCGAGAACGGACAGGAGCAACCGAGCGGCAGCTCCACCCCTTCTTAGCAGAAAGCAGGCTGGAATTTGCGCCGCAATGGTGTGAATCCAGCCTAAAGGTGTCTATTAGAGTTGAGCGAACCTCTGGAAGTTCGGGTTCTGCTGGTCCGGCCGAACTTCGGGACAAAGTCCGGGTCCGGGTCCGGACGGAACCCGAACGATCGCACGGACAACGAACCCCATTGAAATCAATGGGGACCCGAACTTTTAGGCACAAAAATGGCTGTAACAAAGTCCTGGAAAGCCCTAGAGGGCTGCAAAAGGAAGTAACATGGGGGTAAGGGTAGGGCAAGTGCCCTACAAAAAAATGGGGACAGGGAAATAACTTTAAATATTTTTAAAAAAATAAAAACATAAAAAAAGCAAAAATGGAGGTGAATGTGGATCATCTTCAAACTGTGTCTGAAAAGTATTAATTAACGGTAGAAACCATATAACTGTTCTAAAATCATCTTCAAACTAGGGCAAGTGCCCTACAAATAAATGGGG
>BLSH010408122.1:104977-119913 GCA_018402905.1 Glandirana rugosa
ATCCAAATAAATAACTTTCCCGAACACGGGTAAGATTCACGAAATCACCCTTGACGATACACAAAGTTCTTTACATAATGTCAGAATATATAGACCCTCTATGTAACAACATCTCTAGCAACAGAAACACTAACAAAAATTCTTTACGTAATTACATAAAATACGAAATAAACATTGTTATTTTGAAACACACCCCCTTAATGGGGTAAAATATTCAACCACACAATACATTTATGAAGTATCTGTGATCACAACTCGCTTGGGCCTGACATTGCAAGCCCAGGCATGGCTTGAAAGCCCACAGGCACCATGCCTGGACCGAACCCGAACGATTTTTGAAATGTCCGGGTCCGGGTCCGTACCACGGACACCCGAAAGTTCGGTACGGACCCGAACGTTACAGTCCGGGTTCGCTCAACACTAGTGTCTATGAAGTATTTACATAACACACCAACTTATAAAATGGGGTAATTCCCCCACACAAAGTTTTATTGTTACAAATAAAGCATAAAATACATTAATGCATTTCTTAAAAACAATCACAAAGACAACGATCTCTACAACAATGTATCTCCCAGATATATAAGACTGTAATACATTTCTTGAAACACATAGCAGTTCCCACTAAAGCACTTAGAATGGGCACAAGCCCTTTCAATAAATAAACCTATTTTTGGTTGGTTGGTAGAACAACATGGGGGGGGCACCACTAAGTGCAGTATTAAGAGACAACTTTAATGGAGCAGCCAATTCAACACTCACATAAATCCATAGGGGAATACTTGCATGTGCAGTAATATTTTTGAAGGATTGTCAGGTCTCGAAGGAGAAGCATTAGCAGCAGCTTGAAGCATGAAGAGATGATCCTGGAAGCCGCTCGTCAGCTGAGATTAATAGGCTTCCGGAACCACCACGGAACGCAGAACCGGAAGTGACGTTACACCGATGGATGATCCTGTTGACTTGATATTTCGAAGTAGCAATCAGCTCCTTTGTCAAACCAAATAGTCTGTGAAGTTCATTGCTAGTACTTATAGGTGAAGTAGGTGTGGAGCCAACAAGAGGGGCAGGCTGTGCTGACACTAGGGAAAAAACGGAAGTGCTGCAGGACTACACAGTGCCTCACATATGAGTCCACACATATTCATACTGTATTTGGGGTGCTGTGTAGTCCAGCAGCAGTTCCAGTTTTTTCTTAGTGTAGGCACAGCCTGCCTCTCCTTTTGGCTCCATGCCTACTTATAAGTTCTTGCACTGAACATCACAGACTATGGCCACAGACCAAGGCAATAGGATAGTCCCTCTGCACAATGTCCTTTCCAGCTCCGCATTCCACGGTGGTTCTGGGCTCCCCTCCATCTCAGCTGACAAGCAGCTCCCCGGCTCATCTCTTCATCCTGCAAGTTGCTGCTTCTCCCTCGAGATCGGACGATCCTCCACAGATATTACTGCACAAACAAGCATTCTGCTATGGATTTATATGAGTGTTGAGTTGACTGCTCCATTAAAGCTGTCTCTTAATACTGCAGTTAATGGCATGCCTTGTGTTCTTCTATTGTCTTTCAGAGATCCATCCCTTTACCTTAGTGGATCTGCCCAAATAGTTGCATACTCTTTATTATGGGCTGTAGACAATGGGGTTGATTTACTTGGGTGTATATAGTGAAAGACAACGGGTCCCAGAAGCCAAACACTAGTAGTAATGGATCTTTCGGTAGTTGTAGAGTGGTAATGTCTGCGATGTAGGACAAAACTTGGTCCCAGAGATTCGAGATATGGTGGCAGTACCAGAAGCGATGAACTAGTGTAGGATATGATTGAGAGCATAGTGGACATGAGGAACTTTGGGGATCATCTTTGTCCTTTATGAATGAGATGTAAGCTCTATGCAGAATTTTCAGCTGGGTCTCTCTCCAGAGCTCGCTAGTGGTGAGGCGCAGGACTGAGTTATATCCTTTGAAAATTTTGTCTGCTAGACCCTCTATGTGAAAGTCTTTAGACCGATTTGTTTCCCGTGTGGTAGTTGGAGAGGGAGCGGATGATAGTCTCAGAGGATTGTAAATGTCGGAGATTGAGTAGGATTTTTGGCTGATCAATTTATTATTGAAGGAGACTCTGAATTTAATTAAGCTTACTGTGCCGTTGGATTGTATAAAACTGAGGCATTGATTGTGGTAGTGTACATGGGACTTTGGTAAAGAGAAGCTTTTGGCTATATCTTGAAAGGGTAGAGGAGTGCCCTTGGTTTGTTCACACAGTACAGCGAAAGTGTCCAGGCCTTGCTTCTCCCACAGTTGGAAGGCTCTGTGCTCCAGAACTGATGGAAAGCTGGGGTGTCCCTTTATAGGCAGATACCTGGAAATAAATGGTGGTAGTGACAATAGTTTGCGGGTCTCTCTCCAGGCAATAGCTGAGGAGGAGGTTATTCTGTAGAGTGGGGACCAGGGATTTACACCTTGTGCCCAATAGTGCCGTTAGTGAGAAGGGGTGAATCATTTTTGCTTCTATTTCATAGTTTGAGTATTTAGAGGCCTTTGTTATCCCGTCCAGGCCAATCCATAATAGACACGCCAGATTGTAGAGTCTTATATTGGGGAGATTCCTTCGCTCCTGGGGAGATATTGTTTTTTCAATGCCACTCGAGCCATTTTCTTTCCCCAGATAAATTGAGAGAAAGTGCTGTTGAGGGCTTTAACATCCTTGTGCTTAAGCAATAGTGGGACCGTTTGTAAAGGATAGAGTATTCTGGTGAAACTGATCATCTTAATTAGATGGCATCTCCCCAGGAGCGAAAGTGGATGGTCCATCCAACTGGTCAGTTCCCTATTGATTTTTTCAAAGAGAGGAGGGTAGTTCAAAGAGTACAGGGACGCTGGTGTTTTCCCCCTTTTAATTCCTAAATAGGTAATGTGGGATTTCGCTACCATGAAGGACGATTTGTCTAACCAGGATGGATTTCTTTGGGAACCCAATAACAGTACCTCACTTTTGCCATAATTAATGCAGAGGCCTGAGCACTCTTTAAAAGTGTCAAAGACCTCTTTGATGGTGTGCATGTCCGCTGTCGGGTGTGCAGAGAAGATGAGCACATCATCTGCAAACAAAGCAGTACGTAGTTCCTCGTTTCGAATCTGTATACCGTGTAGGAGGGCCCTCTGTATTAAGTGTCTGGAGAGGGGCTCAATGGCTAGGTTGAACAGCAGGGATGACAGGGGGCATCCTTGCCTAGTACCTTTAAAGAGCCAAAATTCCTTGCTTAAAAGTCCTGCGGTAACTAATTTAGCAGATGGGAGGGTGTACATTTGGCGTATAAAATGAATGAAGGGGCCATTGAATTTTAGTTTGTTAAGGACCATGAATAACCAGTCAAAATTAATGTTGTCAAAGGCCTTTTCTGCGTCTGAGATGATGATGGCCCTATCGGACTGAGGATGTTTAATAGCCTCTTCCAGTGCCATCATCACCTTGTGAATATGCAGGGAGGCGGTCCTGCCTTTGACGAAGTCTGATTGGGCCGGGTGGATCAGGGTGGGGGTGATCTCTGCTAGTCTGTTGGCCACTATTTTTGAAAGTATTTTTGTATCAAGGTTTAGGAGGGAGATAGGGCGATATGAGCCCGGTTCTAAAGGATCTTTTCCCTTCTTTTCTAGTAGTTTTATGATTGCCTGGTTGCTAGTTTGGGGGTACATGCCGCCTGACCATATACCAGAGAAAACCGTGAGTAAAGTTGGGCTTAGGGATTCTTGTAAGGCTTTATAAAATTCACCCGTAAATCCATCAGGACCAGGTGCTTTAGCAGAAGGTAGTTGGAGGATGGTGTTTTTTATCTCTAGGATGGATATGGGTGCGTTTAGTGATATTAACTGGTCAGGAGATACCTTTGGTAAATCTAGGGCATCTAGAAATTTTTTTGCTTGAGTGTCATTAATAGGGTCAGGGGCATAAAGGGAAGAGTAAAAATCAAACATTACTTGAGTTAACTTCTGGGGTTCTGAGTGAACGTTTCCTATTTTGTCGCAAAGTGCAGTAATGTGTGTGGGTTTATATGGTCCTCTGCAGAGTCTGGAGAGTTTGCCGGCTTTGTTGCCAAATTTATAGTGTGTGGCAAATCCACTTATGCCCGCTTAGAGAGTTCCAGTGTATCTGCCCAGAGGTCGAAGTTTCTCTTGGCCTCATTCCATTCTTGCCTGTGGGAGTGCGTATTAGAAGCGGCTAATGCGTGTTGGGCTGAGGTAAATCTAGTGCTTGCTTCTCTGTATTTCGCTAATGTGCGTTTTTTATAGGATGAGGCGTATGATATTATCCTACCCCTAAGGTAGGCCTTGCCTGCTTCCCAGTATAAATTGGGATTGTCTAGGTGAGCCCCATTGGTGAAATCATAGTCTTCCCAGGCTTTCATTATGTATGTGGTGAAATCTTTATTTTTGGTTAAGTACGAGGGAAAACGTCAAAGGCGATTGCCTGGGTGTACGGTAGTGTCTGTGAGAGTTAGGGAGACAGGGGCGTGGTCCGAAATGGCTATTTCGTGAACTTCTGTGTTGTCAATCCGAGGAATCATATCTTCTGTTCCAAACAAATAGTCTATCCTTGTGAGCACTTTGTGTGGGGACGAGTAGAATGTAAACTCTCTGTGTACAGGGTGATGGAGTCTCCATAAATCGGTGAGATGGAGTGAGTCCATTGTCAAGCAAAGCACTGTGGACCTTGGGAGGCTTGGTTTTTGGTTGGGTGGGGCTGGGTGCCAACTTATCATCCATGAGGTGCATAGTGCTATTGAAATCTCCACCTATAATGTTTGGGGTGGTAGGGTGTTTTAGTAGGTGGGTGGATAGATCGGTGAAGAACTGGTTGCCCGCGTTGTTGGGGGCATAGACACATTTCCAGGTTTCTGGAGCCGTATTGTATGTGGGCAGTGACCATACGGCCCTGGGTGTTGGTCTCAGGGGATATCATTTTCCCTGGGAAATTTTTGTGAATCAATATGAGTGTACCTGCCTTTCTGCTTGTGCCTTCAGATCCTATGACCGTACCTACCCAGAGTTTTTTCATGTGAAAAAAGTCCCTGGATGTCAAATGTGCTTCCTGTATCAAAGCAATATCAGTTTTCAAGCGTTGGAGATGACGCAGGATTTTGATTCTTTTGTTGGGGGATCCAAGTCCCTCAACATTCCAGGCTGTTATTTTCATAAAGGAAGGATTATTATAGGGTATAAGCAGGATTTACATATTGAATGTAGGCGCAATGAGAGATATAAGGTAAGGTTGATGTGTGTGGGGTTGACTTGCGTCTCGTGGTGTAGGTGAGGGAGGAGGGTATCACTCTGTATCCCTTTTAGTGGAGTGCCTATATACAGCCTGAACTGAGGAGTGAGGGGTAAAGAAAACATTAAACGAACTAACAGTACAATCATGAACTTCTCTTTTTTCCACATGGTGTCGCTGTGATAGGGTCAGCTCCCAGGTAGATTGAAGACCCTAGATACAACTTTAGAGGCTGGCATGCCCTTATTAAGAAAAGGGTGGCCTGAGAAAGAGCTCATGCTTCTCTGGAGGGGGTGAGAGCTATGGAGCATCCATGTGGGAAAAACTTTTAAACACTTAGATTGTATAGTGAACTGAAACTGAAACTGGAGACCTATAGGCCCATAAGGTTTACCATCCTGCTGTGTATGGAGCAGGGTGGTACAAGTATGTTGACAGTAAAAGTCGTTACTACAGGAGATAACGGATTGATACTGTATCACTTACGTATCATTTCGTAGAGCTGGATAATATTTATAATAGTCACTGAGGAGGGAATTCAATCTCGACCCATGTTGGAGGGGGAGTGAAGATTTGTTATGAAGAGTGTCATTCAAATATCTGAATCGATTGGTTCACCCCTGAGTGTTTAAACCTTTTAGGGGAGTCCTTCCTAGGACTCCTTTGTTCCAGCGATCGGGCAGCTGAGGGATCCTTGTTGAGGGCTGATGCATAGGAGCCCGGGTGAAAGGTGTGTAGAAATCTTTCTGCGCCTTGTGGGCTGTGAAGTGTAAGCTGTTCTCTATTGGGCGCCTTTAAGCGTAGAATAGCTGGGAAGGCCAAGGTGAATTTTAGGTTGTGTTTGAATAGTTCAGTGCACACGCCTTGAAAAGCCTTTCTTTTTTTGCCACTTCCGCTGAGTAATCAGCGAAAATTAGGATTTTTAGCCCGTCAATATGGAACTGTTGTCTGTGCTTCTGTAAGATGATATTTTTGTCAGCATAATTTAAATATTTCGCTATGATAGGCCTGGGGTTTGGTTTGCCTGTGGATGGGGAGCCCAGGCGGTGGGCGTGCTCAACTAAGCGAAGGTTTGACTCAGCTCTGTTCTATGGGAGTCTGAGGAGGACAGAGCTGGGGTGGGGTGTTCACTCCCCTCCATCCCCGTTGCAGCCGCCATGACATGCGGCGCGGCCTGGTCTCCAGGTTCTGTGGGATGCTGTGCCTGAGCCGATTTCGCACCCGGCTTGTCCAGATAACACTCCATGATGTTGGCGGGTGTAGCCTGAGGGCGGGCGGCAAGCTGGCTGGTCCGGGCTGATTTTAAATGCCAATTTGTGGGTCTTGCTGCAGTAGCTGATGTAGCAGGCAGCTACTCCATAGGGCGCCGGAACCGGAAGTCACGGGTTGATTTACTAAGACTGGAGAGTGCAAAATCTGGTGCAGCTCTGCATAGAAACCAATCAGCTTTCAGTTTTTTTTGTCAAAGCTTAATAGAACAAGCTGAAGCTGGAAGCTGATTGGCTACCATGTACAGCTGCACCAGAGTTTGCACTCTCCAGTTTTAGTAAATCAACCCCTATGTCTTAACAGGTTTCACAGGAACTAAAACATGCTTCCTCAGGGCATCAGTGGGAAGAATACAGTATGCAGAGTATATCCAGCTCCAGAACAGTCAACACCCCGAGACGAGGATCACAGCAATGGCTTTCCCCTTCCACATGCGTAGGGACCACTCCAATGGGGCAAATGTAAATGCCAGGAACATGTAATTCTGTTTATTTGGCCAGACATAACATCCAAGAGTAACAGGGTTCACATTTAATAAAAAGGCGTGATTGCCACCAGATACGCCAAGTGTGTGCCATGTAGTCCTACTGCCACAGTAAAAACAGGTTAGTCTAATAGTGTCCACCAGCCATGAGTATGGGAGCAAAATCTGCCAGCATCCTATCCATTTCCAGAGTTATCCAGGCCTACATTAAATTTTTCTCCATTGGAGAAGTCCCTATGCTTGCACATGAGACCATTGCTCTGATCCTCGTCTTGGGGTGTTGCCCGTTCTGAAGTCAGGTATACTCTGCAAACTGTATTCTTCCCACTGATCTCCTGAGGAAGCAGGTTTTAATTCCTGTGAAATGTGTTGCAGCATTGTCCACAGATTAAACTACCAACCAACCAATTAAAGGCTTATTTATGTTAAGGGCTTGTACCCTTTCTGAGTACTTTGGTGGTAACCGCTAATTTTGCAGAGAACACTGTCTTTATGATTGTTTTTAAACACATGAATGTCTTTCATCCTTTCTGTAACAATAAACATTGTGCTGGGGAATTACCCTATTTTTATAATTTGGTGTGTTATGCAAATACTTCATCGGCACCTTAAAGTCCTTCTATAATCCATTTTGTTAAATATGAAATGTTGTTTATAGAATCACAAATATAGGGAACACATTGCTTTTTCTGTTCTTCTTTTTTTTTTTCATTCTATATTTAGTGACACATACAGTGCATCCGGAAAGTATTCACAGCGCTTCACTTTTTCCACATTTTGTTATGTTACAGCCTTATTCCAAAATTGATTAAATCCATTATTTTCCTCAAAATTTTACAAGCAATACCCCATAATGACAATGTTAAAGAAATTTGTTTGAAATCTTTGAAAATGTATTAAAAATAAAAAACGAAAAAAATTACATGTGCATAATTATTCAAAGCCTTTGCTCAATACTTTGTTGAAGCACCTTTAGCACTAATTACTGCCTCAGGTCTTTTTGAGTATGATGCTAGAAGCTTGACACACCTATTTTTGGGCAGTTGTTCCCATTCTTCTTTGCAGGACCTCTCAAGCACCATCAGGTTGGATAGGGAGTGTCGGTGCACAGCCATTTTCAGATCTCTCCAGAGATGTTCAATCGGGTTTAAGTCTGGGCTCTGGCCACTCCTTTGTTATCTTGGCTATGCGCTTAGGGTCGTTGTCCTGTTGGAGGATGAACCTTTGCCCCAGCATGCTCTGGAGCAGGTTTTCATCAAGGATGCCTCTGTACATTGCTGCATTCATCTTTCCCTCGATCCTAACTAGTCTTCCAGGTACTGCCGCTGAAAAACATCCCAATAGCATGATGCTGCCACCACCATGCTTCACTGTAGGGATAGTGTTGGCCAAGTGATAAGCGGTGCCTGTTTCTGTCCAGACATGATACTTGCCATTCAGGCCAAAGAGTTCAATCTTTTGTTTCATCAGACCAGATAATTTTGTTTCTATTGGTCTGAGAGTCCTTCAGGTGCCTTTTGGCAAACTCCAGATGGGCTGTCATGTGCCTTTTACTGAGGAGTGATTTCCGTCTGGCCACTCTACCATACATGCCTAATTGGTGGAGTGCTGCAGAGATGGTTGTTCTTCTGGAAGTTTCTCCTCTCTTCACAGAGAAATGCTGGGGCTCTGTCAGATTGACTATCAGGTTCTTGGTCACCTCCCTGACTAAGGCCCTTCTCCCCCGGTCGCTCAGTTTGACCGGGCGGCCCACTTTAGGAAGAGTCTTGGCGGTTCCAAACTTTTTCCATTGGAAACAGAATGCACCTGAGCTCAGTTTTGAGTGTCATGGCAAAGGCTGTGAATACTTATGTACATGTGATTTTTTTCGTTTTTATTTTTAATAAATTTTGAAAAGATTTCAATCAAACTTCTTTCATGTTGTCATTATAGGGTATTGTTTGTAGAATTTTGAGGAAAATAATGAACATCCATTTTGTAATAAATCGGTAATATAACAAAATGTGGCAGTATACTTTCCGGGTGCACTGTAATTTAGAGACCCCTTCCCCAAAAGGTAATTATGTTTTTAATTTCTAGAACCTCAAGTGTTATTAAATTCAAACAGTTAGAATTACTACATCATATGCATAGTTATATTACATCAAACTTTTCAATCCATGTTGCCTTGACTCAAATGACAAGAGCAGTTGATTATTCTGTCTCCCTTGATTTCCCATTCTGCAGCATTCTCTCTCTCAAGAGGTACATTATCTCTCTGTAGACACCACAGTATGCATGCTCCGAAACAGAGGACTACACCTCCATATCTCTAAGCTCTGTGCACTGACACTGACCTGTAACAAAGCACAAAAACACAGCTCTCATTCATAGTTGGAATAACAAGAAAGTGCCCATGGAAAAATGTAACCCTGCCATGAGTGCATTACTGGGACTGTGTGCTTCCCAGCTGAAAGTTGAGGGGAGCGCAGTGAATGAAAAGTAAAAATGATGATGATAATGAGTTTAGAAAAATAAAATAAATATATAAAAATGGTTTAAAGCCCTTACCAAAACATAGGCATATGCTTTTTAAAAAACAAGGGTTTAATACTACTTTAACTGTTCATTACGGAAATATCTCCATTTTCATCTTAGGTTGTAAGCTCTTCTGTTCTAAATATAGATGCATAACAATGCATACAGTAAGAAACGTGATCAAATGTACTGCTGCCTTGAAAAAGATTAAACACAGGAATGACACTGTCAACTCATTTAGCCTTATGGATGATTGCGTGTGAGATGGTGAAGGCTGCAGAGAGGCACAGGGTGATGTTACTTAGAACAGCAACCTATATTTACTAAACATATCATGTTCCAGCAGTTCATCTAGGGACATAAAAAGTGAAATGTCCAGCTGACCCACACCAGTAATTTTTCTTCAATCACAGTATGTATTACAGCTGCATGCAGCCAGAGTTATTTAAAGGAACAAAGAAGAGGAAACACTTTCAAACTTAATTTACAGGCATGTTTACGGTACCTGAAGACTTGGTAGTTATTATACAGTTCTTTAAAGACCTGTGTGCTTACCACTAATGCACCCCCTTTAATCCAGTCTCCTGTAATTGGCTTTCAGTATTTCCTTTTACACAGCAGTGAAGAGGATATTCACCCGTTGTTCATAGCCTGTTTTTATATATGAAGATGTTAGGCCTAAACTACATGGATAATTGTAATGTTTTATTGCATGCTGGCCAGGTCCGCTCATAAGGGGGTAGCACCGGTCCTCCTGTACTGCAGCAGGAAAATTGGATGTGGGAAGGAACAGATCCCCTGTGTGTCTGTCCCTGCAACAATTGAAATCCGGCTTCTCGCCCTCTCCCTCCTACCGGCTTTCAACTGCTTCAGGGACAGACACACAGGGGATCAGCTCCTGAAATTGCCCACCAATCACCCTCTCTGTGCACCATTCTCTTCCCCCTGCTGCCCCCCCCCCATGCCCCTCACAACCCCCTGTAGCACTGCCACTTCCCTCATCACCTCTCCCGCCGGCTCCTGCAGGCACACAGGGTGGGGGATCTTTTCAGGATGGAGAGTGGGGAAGAGGCTGGAAAATATATTATATTTACCAGCCCCTTCCTAATGTGAATGAACATAATGAGTGATCGGAACCAATGTCTAGTGCAGCTGAGGCTGCAGAGAAAGGGATGGACATATCTATGCCCTCAGTCCCTTTCTCTGTCTCAAAAGTCAGACAACCAACCCCCAACCCCCTCCACAGTGTTGAAAAAATACATTTAAAAAAATCTAAACAGTGTAAAACAAATAAGAAATTGTAAACAAAAAAAATTTTAAAAAAATTATATATATATATATATATATATATAGAGCAATATAATGGAGTGCTGCGCAGTTAGTATGTGATATAAAGTGATTGTGCCATGAACTGTCAGAATATATAAATACACATCAAACAGTAGAACAATGCCATAAATAAAGTGACTTAGTGTAATAATAAAATAATATGAATAGAAAGTCCATAAATAACTAAAACCGTTCTTCAAACACATAGAATCACATGTGATATCTTAAGATTATTTCAGTGTTAGCATGGGTGCTCAAAACAAATTAAGAAAGAGTAGAATAAAGTGCTTGAAGTTGTGCAAAAGTCCATAAGAGTCTATCTGGTAGATATCTTCAAACACCACCAGGGGGACTCTTGTGACGGTGCTCTCCTAAATGTGCTCACAGAACTCTCACCTCCAGGGCGCAGTGTGTACGCCTTTAGCTAGATGCCACTAGCTTATGCTGTATGGTCCTCCCACCTAGGGGGCGCTCTTCCCTCAGTTCTTTCCTTTCGGGTTCCTCATAGGTTCCTCTCAGTTTCTTTAGTAGGTAACTACTGGCAGAACTCCCCCTCAGGGATAGAGAAGACAGGCTCCCATAGTGTAATATAGCAATGCCAAAACCGTTTATTAAAATATAAAATTGGCTGCTTACATAAATAAAAAACACCACGCATATAGAAACTTTAAAAACAGCACCGCCGTCTCTCACTGTGCTTCCGGCTCGGGCTGTATCCGGTCCTACGCGTTACGTCACGTCACGTGACTTCCATATATATGAAGGGCTCATTCACATGGGTTTTCTGGCCCATATAAAGTTAATGAGCGGTTTGTTTGTGTGGCTTAAGCAAGTTGTAATTCTATGAGGAGGCAGTGGCTCTACGAACACTGCCTCAGGTCCTAATTTGACAGGTGTGCAGGTGTGGGTAAGTGGCCCGAATGCACACTGTGTTCAGGGCCGTACACTTGCATCCACATGACCTGCAGTTGTATTCATAAAGCCACTGTGTCCCTACAGAGTATAGAGTTATTTTGTGTTTGTGTCCGCTAATATTGATTTCAGTGTATGTGTAGTGAAACTATTGTTTTAATTTTTTCTTGGAAGGGGGGGTGGCCTGTCAGGTAGGCTGCATGGGGCCCTGTGATTTTTAACAGCAGCACTGATGCTGGCACTTTGAAATCAATATATTTATAATAATTTATAAAGAACTAGCACATCACCTATAGTAACCTGTAAGTCAACCAGCCACATTCATAAAGGAATACACTCACATATAGCAAAAGGCCCGTACAGACTTTTTAAAATTGTGGAAAAAGCTTGAGAGAAAAATGGGGGAAACCCCCAGATATTGTGGACTTTATAGGAAAACCATGAGACTCAACACAATAGAAGTATATTAAAATACATCATTTATTAGGGAAATTCACAAAATTGATAAGATTCTAAAATACACTGGGGGTCTTGGAACAAGGACAAACATCCCAGAATGAGCAACATAAGCATATCCTCTGAACCATGTAAAGTACAGTCAGAACAATACATTGTACCATACAGTGGACAAAAATGTTCATGCAGAGTAGGTCTATTCCCTGTTGAACAAGCTTGCTAAACTGAAAGACTGTGGTGAACTAGCCCAAAATTGATGTAAATAATAATAAAAAATAGATGCACACAAAATTCCCAGGGGGAGCAATTAGATGTTTGCAAGAATAAGCATGAGCTCCCCAGTTTAATTACAAAGATCAAGCACATCACAAGTTTTTTCTCTCCTTCATATTTTTCTGGATATGCTCCAGAATCTCTACTTTTTTTTTAAATCCTAACCATCAATTTATTTCCAAAGCACCAAAACAATCCACTCCCTCCTGACACTCAGTTTACCCTAAGATATACTGAGACACCCGAAAAACATTTTGCTAATATTTTGACATCAGCATGCTGATAGATTTACAAATAAATGGACTGGGAGTGTGGTGACCCAAGTGAGTCCCAAAATGCACAATGTCACTAATGTTTTTGCCTAGCCCTGATCATTATACAACCTATAGGTGATGGATTTGAATATGAGAACAGAATACGGCAATAAGAGTAAGGCTGGGTTCACACCGCAGCACACAGCGGCTCACAGCAGTGGACCGGTGCGTCCCTGTTCACCGTTTCAGGTCCGATTTCAGCCTTAATTTTTGGCTGAATTCGGATCTGAAAAGGACCAGAAGACACACAGGACTCCTGTGCAATTCGCTTCAGAGCAACTCTGGATATGTGTGAACCAGCTCCATGTCACAATCTCCTGACATGCAAATTGAATGAGGTTTATGTAATGAAGTGTAGGCGAATAGTAATCTGAGCCCAGTTTTTATCCAGATGCCATCCTAGGGGGATGGATCTATGATGATCCTAGATTTGATTAATTTTTGTGTAAATTCACGCAGGTTATTTTTTTTCAAACATAATGCACTGCATGACCTTTGGACCATAGCTATCAAGCTTAAAAGGGCCAGTGAATGAGGCTTTTGGATTAGTGTTGTATTTAAGAAGGGAAGCAACTCGTGTAGAGTTTACTCTTGATAGTTGCTCTTTCCAATTGCAGCAGTACAGAAGTGCAGTAGGACAAAAGTGCAATAGTTTTGAACAAACAGTAGTTAGATACAGTAAGTTTAAATTATTTCTAGTTTCCTTAAAGTATTTCGAATTGCTTTTCTTAAATTGTTTGTTTGTTAACATTGGTATTTTGGCTGCGTTGTTATTAGTGATTGTTTGCTAAGTGCCGTTGAGGTGTTGAATACTGGGTGTGGTCAATTAGCATATGTAATAGAGGTGGGCTGTTGACCAAATTGGTGCTTAATTAGTGTTGTATTTAAGAAGTGAAACAACTCTTGTAGAGTTTACTCTTCATAGTTGCTCTTTCCTATTGAAGCAGTACAGAAGTGCAGTAGGACAAAAGTGCAATAGTTTTGAACAAACAGTAGTTTGAAAACAGCAGGAGTTTGGAGACAGCCAACTCTATTTGATTAGTGCCTGTGTTTGAATTTAAGTAAATCTCTCTTTAAAGATGTTTGGTTTAGTTCAATGCAATGCTTGTTTGGCATTTATTTTTCGTGGTGCTTTGTGGAAGCTAGGATGCTGTCCCATTTGTATGTAGGTTTCTAGTCTACGTGATGACATTGCCTGTCTAAATTCCTTGGTTTGT
Organism: Glandirana rugosa; assembly: GCA_018402905.1. Taxonomy (NCBI): domain Eukaryota; kingdom Metazoa; phylum Chordata; class Amphibia; order Anura; family Ranidae; genus Glandirana; species Glandirana rugosa. The sequence goes on from BLSH010408122.1 coordinate 119,011, forward strand.
GCTCTGCAGTCTGAGATCAGGAGGTTGTCTAAGCCAGTTTGTTGTGTTGAGCTGCCCTGCAATAATCCACCTCTTCCTCAAAGACTGTGCAGGAGAAGGGCAGTGTGGACAACTGTTGGGTCTGGAAGAGTAAGGCCTGTGGACCATAAACATGTAGTTTTTGGTTTGACATTGCATAATAGGCTTGTGCAATTCGTTTCGTTCCGAATTTCGTTTTTACCGAATTTTGCAAAATTCGGCAATTCGGACGAATTCCGAATTTTCAATTTCCAAATTTTCCGAATTTTCATTTTTCCCAATCGCGGTAATTCGGAAATTCGCGGCAATTCGGAAATTTGCGGTAATTCGCCAATTTCGTTAATTCGGAAATTCGCGGTAATTCGGCAATTGCGGTAATTCGGAAATTCGCGGTAATTTGGCAATTGCGGTAATTCGGAAATTCGGCAATTGGAACAGACGAAAATCCGAAATTCGGAAATCCAAAAATTGGAAAAAACTAAGAATATTTGAAATAATAACTAACTAATAACTATTAAATTTTAGGTATTGGAATTTCCTTGAAAGTTTGGCTGTTAATGAACTTAATATGAAATTTAGCACTAATAGTCATACTTTCAAGAAAATGTCAATACCTATATTTAATAGTTATTTATTATTATTTCAAATATTCTTTTTTATTTCCGAAATTCGGAAATAAGGAAGAACATTTGAAATAATAAGTTATTAATTTATAATTTTTACTTATTATAAATTATAATAAGCTATTATTATTTCAAATGTTTTTCCTTATTTCTGACCTTTGCAGTGTGTGACTGTATATATGCATACTGTATGTATGTGTGTGTGCATACTGGGTGTGTATATACTGTGCTTATATTGTATGTAAACACACAGTATACATAC
>BLSH010408122.1:142415-156098 GCA_018402905.1 Glandirana rugosa
AAGGGGTCGGGGAGGGTCGTTAGACAGGTGGGCTAGGCACTACAGGGTTTGGGCTCGCGGGCCATTTGTCAAATGTCAAGCCACGAAGTCCAGAAACACTGTCTAACTGGAGAGACACAGAGATTCTTAACTCAGGGGGTAGTGGTGTTAGACAGAATGGAAAACGGACTGAGGTAGGGGTGGGAGTGACCTCCTCAATGAGGGGACCGTCGATCCCCACGATGAGACGAGGTCGCTACGACTAAGGACCGACCAAAGGCGTTATAGTGTGTTGCCCCACACTAGTTACATACTTTTCCACACCACACCGCGACGGGTGGGCAGCAGTCTTCTGATTTTTACCATCAGTTTTTACCATCTGATTTTACCACTTTATCAGACTGTAGTGTTGGGCAGCGCCACACCACACCTTTTCATACATTGATCACACCCCGTTGTGTGATATTGCGGAAACCAGCCAGGAATCAGCATCGCTGGAGCAGAGTAGCACCCCTAGCTGCCAGGGGAGTAACTCCTCCAGTGAGGGTGGGGATGGAGTCAGGCAAAAGGTAAGACAGATTGTGGTGATGGGGGACTCAATTCTTAGAGACACAGAGAGGTCAATCTGTCACAAAGACCTGAAGCACCGAACTGTAAACTGTTTACCGGGCGCTCGGGTTTGGGACATCACGGATCGGGTGGACAGATTGCTGGGAGGGGCTGGGGAAGACCCGGCTGTCATGGTGCATGTTGGCACCAATGACAAAGTTGGAGGTAAGTGGAGTGTCCTAAAAAAAGACTTCAGGGACCTAGGAGCAAAATTGAGGCTTAGGACCTCCAAGGTAGTATTCTTAGAAATACTACCGGTACCTCAAGCCACACCAGAGAGGTAGCGGGAGATTAGGGAAGTCAACAAGTGGCTGAGGAGCTGGTGTAGAAAGGAGGGTTTCAGGTTCCTGGAGAACTGGGCCGATTTCTCAATCGGTTACCAGCTCTATAGAAAGGATGGGCTGCACCTAAATGGGGAAGGTGCAGACCGGCTGGGAATAAGGATGGCCGAAAAGTTAGAGGGGCTTTTAAACTAGGCAACGGGGGGAGGGTCCAGACTTACTAATAGCCAGAGGGGAACAGAATTCAGGGGGTAGTATTGGTGGGAGGAGCAATAGGCCGAATAAGGAATTTAAAACCGAGGCAAGTAGTGTAACAAATCCTATATGCAAACAAGGAATACCCGGCAAGGGAACAGTAGGTGTCCAGACAAAACTACGTGACTTGTTCACTAATGCCAGGAGTCTGGAAGACAAGATGGGAGAACTAGAGTTACTACTGTACGAGGAGGAATTAGACTCTGTGGGAATTTTGGAGACTTGGTTCAACAGTTATCATGATTGGCTGGCTACCATTCGGGGGTATTCCCTATATTGCAGGGATAGGGAGGGCAAAAAAGGGGGAGGGGTATGCCTGTATATAAAGAATGACATACAAATTAATGTGTGAGATGACATTACTAGTGGATCCGGGGAGGAGGTTGAATCCTTATGGGTCGAGTTACAAAGGGAGGATACCAGGGGGAAAGTAATACTGAGAATATGCTATAGACCCCTAATCAGAGGGAGGAGGGGGAGGCGGACCTCCTATCACAGTTTGGAATAGCGGCTAGAATGGGAAGTGTTATTATAATGGGGGATTTTAATTACCCAGATATTGATTGGGAGAAAGGTACTGCACGTTCAGCTAAGTCTCGCCATTTCCTACATGTCCTGCAGGACAATTTCATGGGTCAAATGGTAAATGTACCAACAAGAGAAAAAGCATTATTGGACCTTCTGATTACTAACAACGCAGACCTGATCACAGACGTGGAAGTAAGGGGCAATCTAGGAAATAGCGATCACAGGTCAATTTGTTTTAGTATAAATTGCACATCTAGGAAACCTAAGGGGAATACAAAAACACTGAATTCTAAGACAGCCAACTTCCAGAAACTACGCTCCTTGCTGGAAGATGTTAACTGGGATAAAATTCTAGGAACAATGAATGGAGGAAAAATGGGAGTGCTTCAAGAACATACTAAACAAAGGTATTAGCCAGTGTATCCCAACAGGAAATAAATTTAAAAGAGCTAATCAAAGACCAGAATGGCTTAACTCCGACATAAAGGCACACATAAGAGCAAAAAAGAAGGCCTTCAAAAAATACAAGGAGGAGGGGTCTCAGTCAGATTTTCATATTTATAAAACACGCAATAAGGAATGCAAAGGTGCAATCAGAGCAGCTAAGATAGAACATGAAAGACACATAGCTGAGGAGAGTAAAAAGAATCCCAAGAAATTCTTTAAGTATGTAAATAGTAAGAGAGGGAGGTCAGATCATATTGGCCCCATAAAGAATGATGCAGGTAAACTGGTTACAAATGATGGAGGAATGGCAAAGGTGTTAAACTCATTTTTCTCCTCAGTATTCACAAGGGAAACGGGGTGCTCAATTATTCACAACCACAATGCTCGTCCTCAAGACAAATCACAGGATACACCCTCATGGCTGACTGAGGATAAAATCAGGAATAGGCTTGAAAAACTGAACGCTAATAAGTCACCGGGCCCAGATGGCTTACACCCGAGGGTCCTTAAGGAACTTAGCCAAGTTATTACCAGACCTTTGTACCTAATCTTTAAGAGCAGTTTTCTGACTGGTATGATACCAGCTGACTGGAGGAAAGCCAATGTAGTACCAATATATAAAAAAGGACCAAGATATTTCCCCGGGAACTACAGACCAGTTAGCTTAACATCAATAATTTGCAAGCTCTTGGAGGGAATAATAAGGGATTATATACAAGACTATTGTAACGAGAACGGTATTATTAGCAGCAATCAACATGGTTTCATGAAAAATTGTTCTTGCCAAACCAATCTATTAACCTTCTATGAGGAGGTGAGCGGCCATCTAGATAAAGGAAGGCCTGTAGACGTGGTGTACCTGGATTTTGCAAAAACATTTCATACAGTTCCCCATAAATGTTTACTGTACATACTAAGGTCCCTTAACATGGATCAAAGGGTGAGTACCTGGATTGAAAATTGGCTACAGGGGCGAGTCCAGAGGGTGGTGATAAATGGGGAGCACTCAGAATGGTCTGGTGTAGAAAGTGGGGTTCCCCACGGTTCTGTCCTGGGACCAATCCTATTCAATTTATTCATAAATGATTTGGAGAACGGGGTGACCAGCTCAATCTCAATATTTGCGGATGATACCAAGCTAAGCAGGGAAATAAATTCTCCACAGGATGTGGAAACCTTGTAAGAAGATCTGAATAAATTAATGGGGTGGGCAGACAGGTGGCAGATGAGATTTAACGTAGAAAAATGTAAAATAATGCATTTGGGTACCAAGAACTTGAACGCAAACTACTCACTAGGGGGAGAACCTCTGGGGGAATCTAGGATGGAAAAAGACCTAGGGGTCCTAGTAGAGAACAGGCTCAGCAGTGGCATGCAATGCCAAGCTGCTGCAAACAAAGCTAACAAAGTGTTGGCATGCATCAAGAAAGGGATTAACTTCAGGGATAAATCAATAATTCTCCCACTCTACAAGTCTCTGGTGAGGCCGCACATGGAGTATGCCGTCCAGTTCTGGGCACCAGTCCTCAGGAAGGATGTCCTGGTATTGGAAAGGGTACAGAGAAGGGCCACATTAATTAAGGTAATTAAGGGATTAGAGGACCTAAGTTATGAGGAAAGATTACAAGCACTGAACCTATTTTCTCTGGAGAAAAGATGCTTGAGAGGGAATATGATTTCAATGTACAAATACTGTACCGGTGACCCCACTATAGGGACAAAACTATTCAGGGCAAGGGAATACACAAAGACACGCAGCCATTAACTGAGAAGGGAGGAAAGGCAGTTTAACCTTAAGATGCGTAGGGGTTTCTTTACGGTAAGAGCAGTGAGAATGTGTAATTCTCTTCCACAAACAGTGGTTTCTGCTGGGGGTATAGATAATTTCAAAAAACTATTAGATGCACAAGGGACCACAACATTGAGGGATACACAATGTAATGCTGACATAAAAACACTCAAATAGGTTGGACTTTATGGACTTGTGTCTTTTTTCAACCTCACTGACTATGTAACTATGTAACAATATTGAACTTTTCCACAATATTCAGATTTTCTGAGATACTGAATTTTGGGTTTTCACTAGCTGTAAGCAGCAAAATTAAAAGAAAGAAATGCTTGAAATATATCACTCTGTGTGTAATTAATCTATATAATATTAGTTTCACGTTTTATATTGAATTACTGAAATAAATTAATGTTATGATGATATTCACATTTTTTCAGATGCACCTATATTTACTGAGCAATCACAATCATAAACAACATAGAATAACAAAAATCCCTAGAGTTTCATGAAACATGGAGGAGATGGTTTTGTTGCACCCAACAAAACCTATTCACATCCGCAGACTACCACTGTTGAGATGTAACCTACTAAAGATGTGGAGAAAATCTATCTGACTCCCCCAACTGCTGGAGTAAAGGACCAAAGCTAAAGTGCTCAAGCCAGTTTTTTTTACAGGCTTTAAGATCATAAATCTATCTACTTTATTTTTGTAACCATAATTAACCTCCCCACCACTCGGATGGGGTGAATTCTATCATGTGCAATGAATTTCAGAACTTGCATTTGGTCAAACCTAAATAAAAGGAGTCACACATACATCTCAGCATGTAAATAAAGCCAATAGACTTGCAGTTTATGAAATGTCGAAGCACCAAAGTGTCAGCATTGGGTAATATACATGGAATTTTTTTTTCAATATATTTACAATATCCACAATTACCACATGGGAAGGTACCCAAAGGTAATATCCTGCATGGATCTCCCTTCACACCAGACTCATAATGACTTGATACAATCATGTCCCGAATGAAACTATTTCTCTAAAAGACAAGCCTGGTAGTGGAGTCAATCAACTTACCCAGGACTTCATCATCTTTCAAAATGTGCCAATGCTTCTTAACAGTACTTCTTATCCTGTCTGATTGATTGTTAAAGAGGAAGAGCTACAAAGGGACAGCCTTTTATAACCTATGTTTAATGTGCAAATATTTAATTTGTCTTCAGGAAGGAATGGCTGCCAGTAAACCATTGAAATCCAAAGTCTCCAGAGGTCCAAAGCCAAAGGTATTTAAGCAGAAACCATGTCTATGGAAGCTGAAATCTTCTAATTATTCAATAGGGAGAAGAAATTAAAAGCATATATGAAGCTTGTTGACACCTGGGGGCAATTTAAAGACAACACCAGCAAATTGAGACCTCGAAAAAATCTGAAAGTGCAGCATGTTCACTTTGTATACCCAAGCATGTACAGATGCGTTTTACATAATTGGACGCTTGAACTTAATAGTCACACAATATTCTTTTTTCTCAACTCCTTTGGTAACTTAACTATAATGCTTCTACAAAATCAAATTGGTCTCTGTATCAACATAATCATATCCCTGCCAAAGCAATAAAACACAAAAACATTAATTTTCTAAAACACCTCCTTTATTTTTAAGTTCTTCTTTGTTTATATAAGAAATCTCTCTTCATGTATCTCTGTCTTGTGCTCCAAAATAAAAAATCCTTATTGTTTTTCTTTATTTTTAGGAAACTAATGTCACGTTTCAATAAATAGAAGATATTACTTCCACACAAGAGAATGCAGGTAGCAAAGAAAAGAAAACCTTAAAGTGTTACTAAACCCACAACAGTAAAATCAGTCTGTATATGCAGCATATCATACTTGTTATACTCACTGTGGAACTTAAGGGGTTAATCCTCTGCAATGTGTAAAAAGGTTGTTTTATCTTGTATGCCATAGATCCTTCCCTCCTACACTATCTATCTGCGAAAGAACAGCTTACCACATGCAGGTTAGCCCACCTGCAAATGCTCAGTTGTGTCTTTTATGCTGGAGAGAACATGCACTTGTTTTCAGAGATAACCAGGTCACATGATTTTGACATCACACATGTGGGCGTGTATACAGGCTTTAGTGGAAATCTCCTCCTACCTGAACTCTCAGCATGAAGAAACTGTGCAGTCTATCATGTAAATGTGGTATACAGATCCTCCAAAAGGCTATATAGTGGTAGTATTTTAATATAAAAAGAAGATTTATAAGCTGTGGGCACTGTGGGGGGAGGAGGGGGGGCAGATGAACTATTTTCATATTACTGGGTTTAGTAACACTTTAAGGAAAAAGAAAATAAATGATGATATAAATGATGACATGAACATTCAAATCCTTTCCCATGTTGCACATTTGATTATTTATTTATTTATTGATTATTGTTTTACTGTTAAGGTCTTCATCAACACTACTTTATACAAAGGCTGTAACAAACAACTACATTTATAATGTCCATTTTCTACATACAATGCATGTCCCATGTATTAATAGTACTATATTTCATACCTCAACTAACCAATACAGCATTTATATAACGAATTCTGCAAATGTTAGCAGTTCATAAAAACAGAGTTTCTTGGTTTGCATATATTGCAATACATAGGAGCTGCTTTTGTTTACTTGGTTGTCATCTCCAGAGCCAGTGTTAGGAGTCTAAAAAATCCAGGGTCAGGCGGGCCGTACATGGTTCGAATCTCGGCTAGTTCAGCGGGAACCAGCCGAGATTCCAACCATTAATGGGCAGGCTGAATGTACCAAGTTGATCAATCAACTTGGGTACAAAAAGTCTGCGGCATTTGCTTGGGATTATCGCAAGTGGCTGCTATAGCCACTAGTGATAATCACTGTCTTCTGCCGGCGGGGATGGCTTCCCCCGCCCCCCTGCCGGGAGAAGACAATTGCTCGGCAGGAGGGATTCCCATGTCAACACTGTCTGTGATGGTGGGGGAATCATGCAAATTTCTTTCCTGCAACCCGTGGTAGCAGGAAAGAAATTTGCACCGTTTATGGCCTTTCTAAGTAACTGGCAACCAAATTCCTTGAGTAAACATTAACTGGTAAAAGGCAGTGGAGGCTCCTCCATAGGGGCTCATGGGGCACCGCCGCACCACCAGTTTGCAGAAGAAAAAAAAAAGTTTGCAAAAAAAAAATAAAATAAAAATAAACTATATAATTGTCTTTTTCTGCTGTTGCTTAAAAAAAAAAGTTTGCATAAAAAAAATAAATAAACTATATAATTATCTTTTTCTGCTGTTGCTTAAAAAAAAAAGTTTGCAGAAAAAAAATAAAAATAAATAAACTATATAATTATTTTTTTATGCTGTTGCTAGGTAGATTAGGAAAAAAGCATCAAATTGTGATTTTTTTTTCTAATCTACCTAGCAACTGGGCGTCCGTCCTAGACATGATAAAAAAATGTCATTGAGAAGCACAGAGAAATCGTTTCTCCACGCTCATTTGCTCTCTTGGCAGCCCCTATTGCTGGTCAATGGAACTCATTAGGACGGTTCGATATGCCGGACTGGCCCGCCTATTGAGCTCCCTAATTTGTTCCTGCACTAGGGAGGTGGAGACAGGGAGGGGCGAGTAATGTGAAGTCTGAGTAACAAGTGAGTCTGACCATTCGGGCGGGGGGGGAGGGGGGGCACACAGGTCTGTACTAAGTAATACTCAGTCTTGCCGCTGCCCCTGTATCACACACACACAATATATGTGTGTGTAATTATTATGTGAACAGTGAAAACACAGACAGTACTCTGTGCTCTGCCTCCTGCACTGGAATGAACAAGCCCTGCTGTCCTTCGTTCACCCCCCCCCCCACAGAGAGGAGTAGTAGACTGGTCCTGTGAGGCTCGGAGTGCGACCTCTCTCTGACCTGGAGAGAAGAGAGGAGCCTGGATGGCAGGGCTGTGTCTGTCTGCACTCTGCTGCTGTCCCACCATTAGGTAAAGAGCTCTTAGCCTCCACATCTATCAGCCACCTCTATTACCCAGCACCTTACACTTCCCTGATTGAGTTCAGCATGGGGGGACCTTCTCTTATTCAGATGGCTCTCTATGGGTTTTATGTGATTAGTATGCATGTGGATCTGTTTCCATGTGCATGATTTTTTTTGGCATTTGTGTGTATGCATGGGTTTTGTGTGTCTGTGTATGCCTAGCGTGTGTGTGTAGCCAGATGTGTATGTATGGATATAGGTTTCTTATATGAATGATGTACATGTGCCAATCTGTGTATCTGCTTCTCTTTCCATGTACAGGCTTTTTTTTTTTCATTTGTGTATGTATGGGTGTATGCGTTTTGTGTGTCTAGCGTGGGTGCATATAGATATAGGTGGGCCACTTGTGTTACTGGCTGCTGATACCCCACCTGTGTTACTGGCTGCTATATACCCCACCTGTGTTAAAGGCTGCTGATACCCCACCTGTGTTACTGGCTGCTGATACCCCACCTGTGTTACTGGCTGCTGATACCCCACCTGTGTTACTGGCTGCTGATACCCCACCTGTAATGCTGAGCTGTGTACTCCTGACACAATATATGGAATACAGGAGACGAGGTGGGTTGATTCTACAAGGGGTGGGGCTTAGAAGAGATGGGAGGGGTCAAAAAGGAAGGGCGGGGCCTGGCGCCCCCCATCCTAAAACTTCACCAGCCGCCACTGGTAAAAGGAGAACCATGCTGAGAGAAATACAGGAACTTCCATTGCTGACCACCTTCTAGGAATCATAGTTCCCTGACTGTCTCATATTTACTGACCCAGGATAAGCACGCATATTAGGAAAGTCAGAATGAAATTGAAACTCCCGATTTGCATAAATGATACAGATCAGTTTGCTCTAGGTTTCCCCATGTTTCCATCAGTGTTACCCTTGTGAAAGTGGAAAAAATGTTAGGAGTAGGGATGGGCTGAACACCCCCCCCCCCCTTTCCCGGTTTGGTTCGCACCAGAGCATGTGAACAGGTAAAAAATTTGTGCGAACATTCAAACACCGTTAAAATCTATGGGACCCGAACATGAAAAATTCATAGTGCTTATTTTAAAGGTTTATATGCAAGTTATTGCCCTAAAAAGTGTATGAGGACCCGAGTCCTGCCCTAGGGGACATGTATCAATGCAAAGAAAAGTTTTGAAATCAATTGCTTTTTCAGGAGCAGTGATTTTAATAATGCTTAACCGCTTGCCGACCGCTGGTTGGCAATTGACGGCGACAGAGTGGCTCTGTAACGCGGATCGCCATCATACGACGGCGAGCGCGAGATCGAGCCTAGTGAGCGCGCGCGCCGCCGAAGGCGCGCCTGCACGCTCACTGTGTTCGGGGAGGGCCAGGGAGTCGATCTCTGCCGGCCACCCGCGATGCCCCCCCGGAGTGAAAGAACGGAGGTCCGTGTAAGTAAACACGGACCTCCGTTCTGTGAGAGGGGGAAGGGCTGTGATCACAGCCTTCCTCTACACGGAAGGTGTGATCACTTCCCTTCTCCTGTTAGGGCAGTCCCCCCACAGTTAGAACACGCCCAGGGAACACAGTTAACCCTTAGAGCGCCCCCTGCAGGTTAACCCCTTCACTGCCAATGGCATTTACACAGTAATCAGTGCATTTTTTATAGCACTGATCGCTGTATAAGTGCCAATGGTCCCAAAAAAGTGTCAAAATGGTCCGACATGTCCGCTGAAATATCGCAGTACTGCTAAAAATTGCAGATTGTCGCCATTACTAGTAAAAAAAAAAAAAAAAAATAAAAACCCCAGAAATGAATTCTCATTATCCGTAAACGCGACCACTTTTGCGCAAACCAATCAATAAACGCCGATTGCGATTTTTTTATCACAAATATGAGGAAGAATATAAATCGGCCAAAACCGATGAAAAAAAATGTTTTTTTATATTTTTTTTTGGATTTGTATTTTAGCAAAAAGTAAGAAATTTGTTTTTTTTTTGCAAAATTGTCGCTATTCTTTTGTTTATAGCGGCGATCAGAAATGACGCAGTGGTGATCAAATACCACCAAAAGAAAGCTGTATTTGTGGGAAAAAAAGGATGCAAATTTCGTTTGGGTACAACGTCGCACGACTGCACAATTGTCAGTTAAAGCGACGCAGTGCCGAATCGCAAAAAGGGCTCCGGTCCTAAAGTGTGAAATCCTTCCGGGGCTGAAGTGGTTACACAATAAAAATAAGTGAAACAATAAAAATGAAATATTCCTTTAAATAATGGGCCTGGGGGGGTCCCTTAGTCTGCCTGAAAAAGGGCGCACCTCTGTGATGTTTAGAACATAGCCAGAGCAAAATGACATTTCCAAAGGAAAAATTGTCATTTATTATTGCAGCTGTAATGTATTGCCGGCTCCCGGCAATATACAGAAAAATCACTGAAATATTTGCGTGGGGTCCCGCCTTCCCCCAGTCCATACCAGGCCCTCCGGGTCTTGTTTGGATTTTAAGAGGAACCCCGTGCCAAAATTAAAAAAAAAATTGATGTGGGGTTCCCCCCTAAAATCCAAACCAGACCCTTATCCGAGCATGCAACCTGCCCGTCCAGGATGGGGGACGAGCGAGCGCCCCCCCTCCCCGAACCGTACCAGGCTACATGCCCTCAACATGGGGAGTATGGGTGCTTTGGGGCAGGGGGGCAGCGCAGATGGCAGAATTGCATGCGCAATGCATTATGGGGTGCTCTGCGGCGGCGAAGTCGCTGCGAATGCCCCATAATGTTTTAAATTTGATGAACAGGCAAACGCGGGCCCATCCCTAGTTAGGAGGTGTGCGGCTCTACCTTCTCTTCAGCATGCTATAGTTGTAAATGGTAAGGTGTGGGCACAGACATTACATGACTACTAACGACAGCCATTGATATTAAATACGGGCAAACACAGAATAAATACTTTAATTTATCAACTTTGCGGCACAAACCGGCATTCTAAAATGTAATTCATGTGTCTGTTGATAAGTTACTGAGATGCCTGCCATTACGTTTATATATTACTATATTTCTATATTTTCTTTCACTTTGTTACTGGGTCCTTACTTTTCCTGACGTGGCTAAGATGCAACAACTGATACCCCATGTCCAGTGAGAGTGCCCTTACTGATCACTGAAGCAGTGTCATTATACAGCACTTGGCAGGGTTTAGCCATAAAGTCAGAGAAAGTCAATCATAGAGGGCACATAATAGACCCTTTTTGAGGCAGGGTTTAATGAACATATATTTTGTTTTTTCAAAGTGGAATGCAGAAAAGACTCTGGGGGTAGTTTATAAGTTTCGGGTATGCATTTAAGAGATAATTTCCAGACAAGCTCATCAGGGTATCATTTTAAACTGAGATATTATTGTAATTTTGATTTAAAACATTTTATCAATTGTCAATCAATTGCACCCAATGATGATTTCAATATATAAAGAATTGTTTTTATCATTATGGAACAATCTGTTGAGGAGGAAAATGCAATCATGTAAGCACTGAATAAATTAAGGTATAGACCCTCATCCATAGCCATTGTGCTTTAAGAAAGGACAGCCATATATGTAGCATTGTGCCTTTTTGTTGACATTTCTGATGCAGTTTGATGAGTAATCTGGACATATTTAGTTATGTAAGATGGAGTAAGTTACCATCTGAAAATAACTTTATGCAAGTTTTCTAAAGCTAACTTATTAGTTGACTGTTTAGCTGCAAGTTCCAAATCTCACTCCGATCTGCCCTGTCAATCATTTTCCCCATTTCTTCTTCCCACCGTACCATGTGTTTAGTTTTTGTTGGAGTTTTGGAGGTGCAAATGAGTGACTAACTAGTTAGTTACCTGGGGCATAAGGATCTGTATGACATCTGTTTTCAAAGCCTGGGAGATTGAGCACGGAATTATTTTGTTTGAGTAAGGAAGAAATAAAAAGGTAGACCTATATTGGAAGGCAATTGTGTTTATGAGTCTCATGCAAGTATTGAATGTTTTTGATCCCAGTCAACATTGGAAAGAAATATACTGTACATTCATAAATCCTTTATCCACCAGTAAAAACTGCATTCTCAGCAGGAAGGTAGGGCATATGATTATGTCAAGCAAAGGCAAGCATAGTGAAAGGAGTCCTGCAGAGTATCTGGACAAGTCACATATAGAGAAAGATTTCTTTAGATCTGGGCAAAGTTGTGTGTGAGGCGTTATCAGCTTAGTAGTGAGATTGCTACTGAATTGCGATCTATAATGTCCATTAGGACCCACAAAGCAGTTTTCAGTTTGGCGTGTAGGAAAGTGAGGGGGCTATATTTGTTGCTTTGTAGTAGTTTGTTAATATAGAAATTATCTGACCTCATCTAAGCTTATGCCGACATAGTATGGTTTTATTGACCTGGGGTCCTCAAAGATAGCAAATTATTTTGCTTTAGAGGGAGCAGAGAATAGACATGGGGACTGCCACTTGAAATTCCCTAAAGAAGTAACCTAAGCAGTGCGCATGTGCGGGAGCTCCGGGACAGACGTGTGAGCTGGGAGCTCCGCACCACCCCACAGCAACGGCGCCGACAGAGCGGGATACCGCCGAGCAGGACATCCACAAACAGGGGGACAGGACCCCCAGGGCGCACCAAAGCTCCCCGAATGTCGGAACAGGGAGCTCGGCGAGATTTAAGGCCCCAATTTGCCGCGAAAGACGGAGGTGGGTGTACCAAGATGGCCGCTGCGGCCTGTTCAGCTCAGGAGGGGAATGGAGATCACGCTGCAAACATCAAACAGGTACTCTCCCCAGCCAACCTACTCTATACCCCATCGAACCAGGGACACAGTCAACCTTCTACAGCCCTTAATAACCTACCCTCCCCAGCATCCACTGAATCGCTGCTGGGTCACTTCATGGAGGACATGGCCTATTCCTCACCGGGACCAGGCCACACACAATCCACAGAAACTCCTAGGCCCATCCACACACCCCAGGACCCAGGCCTCCAGATACAGGATCTTTTTCTGAAATTCTACACACTCCTGGAGAGAGGCCTAGAAAACACGGCTGCTAAAATTACTGGTGATATTAGAGCTGATTTCCAAAACTTGGGAGCAAGAATGGAAGCAATCGAAAACAAACTAGATCTGACAGTATCCAGAACAAATCAGAATTCTGACCACATCCAGGTACTCCAGGATCAACTGGAAACGGCTCTAGCAAGAATAGATGATTTAGAGAATAGATCCCGGAGATATAACTTCAGGATTAGAGGCCTCCCGGAGACCATCACGGACACTCACACGGTAATACAGGAACTGATCAAGGATCTGATTCCTAACGTCCCGCACCATCGATTGGAACTAGACAGGGCTCATAGAGCCCTAGGCCCTCCAAGGAAGGACAACAAGCCTAGAGATATAATAGTGAAACCCCACTACTTTTCACTGAAAGAAGAAGTTATGCGCCAAGCAAGGCAAAGACCCCAACTGAAATGTAGAGGGCACCAAATACAGATTTTCACAGACCTGTCGCCCACCACTATCCAAAAGAGGAGATCCCTCAAGCCATTACTATCCGTCCTGTCCCAAAAAGACATCAGGTACTGGTGGGCCTTCCCATTTGCAGTTAAATTTATCTGGAAAGAACAGACCCACTTCTTCACCAACCTTGTCGATGGGGAAAAACTTCTCCTCAAATTGAACCTGATCGCCCAAGAGTCGTCCATGGACACTTCAAACTTAGCCTCCAGCTCATCCAAACGCCCCCCACCGGCTAGCCCCCTCACGACAACATGGATCTCTGCA
>BLSH010408122.1:215126-225763 GCA_018402905.1 Glandirana rugosa
GACGTGTACCTTTATTACAAATCGCATTCTATACTAGGGGATTTACCATGATTTTATACGTCATATAACAAATTTCTAGTAGACGAAAATTTGACACACTTTTTCATTAAAGATGTTACTTTATAGAAATTTTCAGACTCTTTTCTATTTAATGGGCGGAGAAATGTTGATCCACGTGTCGTGTCGACTCGTGTTGACTCGTACGAGTCTGTACTTTGACGAGAGTAAAATAGAGGGTACCGAAAAAATGTCCCACGATATCATTTATGGTTATAATCACGACCAAATTGGTGAACTGTTGACCCGTTGTAGTATGACTGAGTAATTGTCATTCAAAATGTGAGAGCACTGAAAGCTGAAAATTGGTCTGGTTAGGAAGGGGGTTTAAGTGCCCAGTTGTCAAGTGGTTAAACCAGCACTAATATTGGTATTTACTATAGCACCCTGTAAAAAAGCCATGGGAGATAAAATGAGAGCAGTTTCATGTCTGAGCATGCTCAGTTGTGCTCAGCTGTGCTGTGCACCTAGTTGTAAAGAGGCGGGTAATTTATCTTTTCTCAGACTTTTAAAGATATTTCATTGTAGAAATTACTTTTTCACACAGTTTAAAAGCAGATGATCTTTAAACAATATACTGCATATTTTAGTACCATTTAGGGGATCATATCTTACGCTAAACATTATTTCCATGTGCAGTTCTCCAGGTCCTGACTGGAGTAAGGGTTTGGGCGCTATCTGTTGACTGGGTGCTATAGTGAATTCCATTTTGGAGTATTCATGCACCAGCACTATTGTGAATTCCGTTTGGGTGCTAATTAGCGAGATTTGTGGCATTTTAGCGCCAATTAGCGTGTTTGAGGTAATTTTGCCGCTAATTAGCAGCCGGCGCTATGGTAAATGACCCCCACTGTGTTGCATTGAATGGCCACTTTACACTGTGTCGCATTGAATACGCCAAATGTAATCTATTTAAGAGCAACTCTCTTCTGGCACATAGAGAGAATAACTGTCTCAGACAGATTTTGCAGAAGTGTCTTGAGTGCATTCTGAAAGTGGCACAGCATGAGCCAAATTTAAATAGTTAATAAATCCATAACAGTAAAATCAGTCTGTATAAGCAGTAAAGCATGCTTGTTATACACACTGTGGGACCTAAGGGGTTAATCTGCATTGTGTAAAAATGCTGTTTGATCCTGTCTTCTCTGATCATCTCCTTCTTCCATTGACTCCAATATATTTTTCCTGATATACAGAGCCAGGGGACAGGCTGCACAGTTTGGTGTTTAATGCAAGAGAGTTTTTTTCTTGGGAGGGTGCATGTGATCAGCATAGGGCCAATCAGCGCTGTCCAGACAGAGGGTCAGTGGTCCTGCAATCTCATAGGATAATCGTGGGATAATGAAAACTCCTCCTACAAGCTTTAACTAGACACTAATAGAAGTCACAAGACTGCTCTAACTGCTGGTGAAAAAAGGTATTTAGCAGTTTACTAAAAAATTAAATACAGTGTACTTCAGCGCCAACTAATACAAAACAATAAATAAACAGTTGTATGGATCAGCTGCAGTGTTAAAACTTGCTACTATAGCAAATAGAGTTGAAACAGGAAAGGGTTACACTGCGCTAATTGCATATAACAAAATAAATAGATATAGTTATAACATTTAAGTAACAAAGTCCATATACACAGTCCCAAAGTGAAGGTGGGTAAGGTGTTCAGTGCCTATATATTAAAATGCCGCAGACGTGCTCAGACTGCGTGCCCCACATAGATGTACACTCACCCCTGTTAGATGACCCACTATCTCTAGTGCGGTCGAACACGTTTGTGGGGTGACCCCTGCAGGTCTCTGTAGGCTGCCGGCTCTTGAATTAGTATCCCCTCATCAGATTGATATGTGTAAAGGAATAGAAAAACCTCATTGCGCAGTACCGTAAATTACATTGTTTATTGTTTAAAAACATTTAAAACTGCTCACATTATAAGGTGCCTTAACATCCTGGCACCCTCCGTGTGAGGCAGATGATTTTTTTGGGAAATCGGCCCTATTGATGTCAGCCATCTGCAGAACCGGCCTGACGCAATTCCCTGGGTCAAATCGTGGGCGGATGTGTGTCGCCGTGACGCCATGTGTGTCTCTAGGAAGAGTCCTGGTGGTTCCAAACTTCTTCCATTTTCCATTTCCACTTCTTCTTCTTCATTGGGACCTTCAATGCTGCAGAATTGTTTCTGTGCCCTTCCCCAGATCTGTGCCTAAATACAATCCTGTTTTGGAGGTGTACAGACAATGCCTTAGACTTCATGGCTTGGTTTGTGCTCTGACATGCACTGTTAACTGTGGGACCTTATATAGACAGGTGTGCGCCTTTCCAAACCACGTCTAATCAACTGAATTTATCACAGGTGGACCCCAATCAAGTTGTAGTTACATCTCAAGGATGATCAGTGGAAACAGGATGCACCTGAGCTCAATTCTGAGTGTCATGACAAAGGCTGTGAATACTTATGTACATGTGATTTTTTTTTGTTTTGTTTTTTTAATACATTTGGAAAGTTTTCAAACAAACTTCTTTCACGTTGTCATTATGAGGTATTGTTTGTAGAATTTTGAGGAAAATATTGAATTTAATCCATTTTTGAATAACGCTGTAATATAACAAAATGTGGAAAAAGTGAAGCGATGTGAATACTTTCAGGATGCACTGTATTTAGAAAGAAGAATACATTTGGTGCCTTACCACATTTAGGCCTCATGCATACAGATGGTGAGAGGCTGAAAATATGCCAGCTGCCATTCAAGGGAATAACTGTATGAAACTCTAGTAAATGCTGATGCTTCTGTGCATTGGTGGTTACCCATGCATTCTCATATGGTGTATTTCCTGGATGCAGACGTTTTGCAGTATGTTGTATGTGCAAGTGCAGGTAAACACAGATGCACAGAAACACATATGAGAAGAGAATGGTCAAGTGCAGCCACTTGGCACCTGCAGCTTTCTGGAATTCTACACCCAGCATTTTTTCAGCCTTTCACCATCCAAGTGATGATGCCTTAAGCCGAGTACAAGCTATCAGACTGGGTTGACTTGGTGTGTAGGCAAATACAGTGCTAGTTTGTATTAATGTTTGTACGTGCATTACTTCAAACCCCATCTCCCCACTTGCAAAGCTCTGACATTGTTGCAGGTGTTGCCTCAACAACGGTAAGTGGGTATGTCCTTGCACATTCTATGTTTTTTGGACTAACTCATTTACACCATTGGCTTCTGTGGGTATTGCTAGATAGAAATAATTTTGCTCATTACCACTTATAGTAACATCCACGGTAGCTTTGAAAGACTGCAGGAGATATGTCATTGGCAACCAGGGACATCAGGATGAAGTTGGATGATGCTGTACCTCATTCAGCTAGCAGCCATGTGCACTGCTCTCTGCACACTACAAATTCCATAGTCCGTAGCCCATAGTCCATCTTGGGAGCAATCACTAGAGGGTGGCTACATTCCTACATACAGTGGGACAATGAAGGGGGAAAACAGCCACCCTCTAACAGGATGTGCTTTTTTGAGTTACTACATATTTGAATAGAATTTTTTCTTTTTAAACCAGAGTTGAATGTCACTTTAAGCAATGCGGCTAGGTCCCTTTCCTGCCCCGGCCTGGGAAACAAAGCAGCAGAATACTGATAAGTAATTTCAGTGCTCTTTCCTCCTGTCAGCATGTTCTTTGTCAGTATATTGAATATGCATGCAACACACCTTAGCTCCTAATGCTTCCCTTCCTTTTCCAGTCTGTCTGATGCTGTACAGAGCTGAAAGCAAGTTGTACTGCAAGGCAGCTACTTTTACTACTTACATTTAAATATATGTGATAATGTTTTAATTAATACATAATCACATTTATGTGTCCATTTTTCATATCTACCTTTAATTTCAGGTATAGATTTTTTGCATACTTACATTGGTCCTACTTGGATATTAATACTTAAAGATCAATATTAAAAATGCAAAATTTATTGAAATAACATGCCTGGGGGGATACCCTTAACCTGCCTATGAAGTGGTGTACCTGTGAAATGTATACAACCTACTACAGCAAAGCTGACATTTACAAATATAAAAAACGCAAGTTACTGCAAATGGACAGCTTTGTAAACAAAGTGGCTGGGAATCTTCTTCATCTATACTTGGTTCCTTATCATAGACGAGGGTATAATATACTGTATATATATACTGTATATATATATATATATATATATATACAAAAATATTGTTACATATCTGAGTGCGAATCCCCCCTTACATCAGGGTCCCCAGAGAGCCTCCCCTTACATCAGGGTCCCCAGAAAGCCTCTCTTTACATCAGGGTCCACAGAGAGCCTCCCCTTACATCAGGGTCCACAGGGAGCCTCCCCATAAATCAGGGTCTACAGAGAGCCCCTTCCTTACATCAGGGTCCCCAGAGAGCGTCCCCATACATCAGGGTCCCCAGAGAGCCTCCCCATGCATCAGGGTCCCCAGAGAGCCTCCCCATACATCAGGGTCCCCAGAGAGGCTCCCCATAGATCAGGGTCCCCAGAGAGCCTCACCATACATCAGGGTCTACAGAGAGCCCCTTCCTTACATCAGGTCCCCAGAGAGCCCCCTCATACATTAGGGTCTACAGAGAGCCCCTTCCTTACCACAGGGTCCCCAGAGAGCCCCCCCCATACATTTGGTGGATGAATCCCATTGCATGGGTCCCTGGTGTTTTATGTAGATCGTTTTAATTTGTGAAAAGTTATCTTTGTTTTGCCCAACCTGACCGAAAATAGATTTATCTGTGAACTGCCTGACCCTTCCCATACTAAGACTAAAAATAATACAAAACCCTGTTCTATACATTGATTAAGGCAGACTTGGAAAAGAAAAGAGGCATATGTCTAAAAACCCATCCACAATCCATAATTTGGATTTATTAATTGGAAGCATATCAATCTGGAAAATGGACGGTTTGTGTTTTCTAATGTTACAATTCTTCATTTATAAAGCAATTTTTGGCAAACCTATAATTTTGTTGAAATAATGTGTTTCTAGGTATTTGGAATGTGCAGATGTCATACATTGGAAAATGTAGGTGCTATTTAAGAAATTGTCTTTACAATTATTACAGCAGCTAGTCCTCAGTAGAAAGCTTTTGCCATGACTTCTGCTTCTGACTCAACACACTTTACTGGAAAGAAAAAATCTCTTATTGAAAGGGAAATATGTTGCGTAATGTGTTGTAATATAAATGCTGTTAGTTATTTCAATGTATTTCATTACAAAAAAGGATTAATTGTAGTCATATAACATTCTTCTATTAGCTTATGTTTTCTTCTGGGTGGGCTTCACTGATGGCATTTTTCTTAACAAAGATCTTTTTTTCTGTTTGAATGACTCAGAGGGCACTAAGATGAGGTGAGATCATCAACTCCACCTCCAGAGATTGGCTGATGTCTTTTAGCAATCACAATTCTGCATTTTCCTCCATGGCGAAAGACAAAACAACATATTATTTGCTGAGTAGTAAATCTCCAAGCAATGATAAAATGAATTAAAAAGATATATTGGCCCATGGGATATGAATTACAATACAATTGATAAACATTTTTGGGTCCCAGTTTCATTGGTGGGAATATGCATTTACTGTAGACCTTTATTATAATAACAAATTATTCACAGCAGTCTTACCTTCTAGCCCCTGGCTTTCCTGGCTGAATTACAGGTAATTTTCATTTAGATGTGCCATCTGCTACAAGCTAAATTGCTAGTTTAATTTAAACCAACTAGAGTTCAGATATTCCTGCTGCACTATTATCATTTGTTAAATATTGTAGCCAGTATTGTAGATTATTGTTATTGCCAGTTTTGAGAAATCTACTACTTCTAAATACAAACATGACAAATGACAACTGCACATTTATTGGACAACTGAAATGAAGTTTACATACATCATTGTGAGTATGTGAAGAGCAAAACTACACCTTCTATTTTAAATATTTTTAAAAAATTACAAAATATTTTACAGCATGCAGACTGATATTTAGTAGTGTATTCCACTCAAGCTGGCTAGGTGCCCATCCATTTGTAATAGATCTAATAAAAAATGTTTAATTAATTGGGAGTTCCCGTGATCAAATCATCAAACCTATGAGATTATTGTATGTTTGGATTGAAATTTAAATTTTTATTCTTAAGCTGGCTCTAGAACAACTTTTGTCAATCATAGTTCCAAGGAACCTTCAGCAGGAACCTGCCAAGATTTGAACCATATATGGGAAGACTAAATGTATCAGTCAGCAATAATTACTGTGTTCTCCCGGCAAGGACAGCTTCTCCCCTCTCACTGCCAGGAGAAGTCAATGGCTCGGCAGGAGGGAATCTAGCAAATGTATTTTCTGCAAACCGTGGATTATACCTCATTTTTTTCAGGATAAGTTGGAAAGGAAAACTGGCCCAAAATATATATATTTTTTAAATGTAACTGTATATTTATTGTTACTACCAGGGTTGTCCCGACACCACATTTTCAAGACCGAGTACCGATACTTTTTTCAAGTACTCGCCGATACCGATTACCGATACTTTTTTTAATGTCATGTGACAGTGGTACTAATATGCAGCACTGATGGGCATTGATAGGAGGCGCTGATGAGGCATGGACTGTCAGTAGTTTTCATTTTAATTTTTTTTCACAATTTTTTTTTTACAATTCATTTTTTTATTATTTTTTACAATTTATATTTTTTTACAATGCTTTCTTTTTTTGTGGTGGATGGGGAGTGAACGATGCCATTGTTTTTTTATTTTATTTTTAATTATAATTTACAATTACACTTACATTTGGGTTTTTTTTACAATTTTTTTTTTTTAATCAACCCTGTTGGGGGAGCTTTGGTGAGATGTCAGGGGTCTAAACAGACCCCTAACATCTCCCCTTTGAGACAGAGAGAAAGGGGTTGAGGATAGAGATTCCCCAGTCCCTTCCTCAGCAGTCTTAGCTGCACTGAAGATGAATGAAGAGGAGACAGCGTAAACACAGTTTAGTCACTGTCACTGGCTCTGTCCATTCAGAAAAGGAGCCGGTAAATGACAGATTTACCGGCTCATTCCTCCGCTCTCCATCCTGAACAATCCCAGGACAAAGGGAGAACCGGAGGAGCACAGAGGAGATTGGAGGGGAACCAGAGGTGGACAAATCGGGACCGAAGGGGGGGCGGAGGAGGACAGATCGGAACTGGAGGGGGGGGGCGAGGAGGACAGATCGGGACCGGAGGGGGGGCAGAGGACAGATCGGGACCAGAGGGGGACTGGAGGAGAACACAGAAAGCAGCTGAATGCCGCGGAGGGGAGATCGCTGATTGTAATTTCCTCCACCGCTGCACCGATCATCCCTGAGTGTCCCTGTATCCTCCCCTCTGTGTCCTCCTCTGTGCTACTACTAAGTATCGGAACAGACATCGAGAGCATTTGCACGAGTACAAGTACTCGTACAAATGCTTGGTATCGGTACCGATACCGATACAACCCTAGTTACTATCATAACCTACCACCAAAGAACTACCCAAAATAAATTCTCCTTCACACTGACACTAACTTACACTGACACTAATTAAAAAAAAATCTTATCCAAAAAATACTGACCCTAACTTTTGACCCTGACCCGATAGGGGTTGCAATTGCAACCGGGTCCCATGCTCAAGGGGGGCTGTGTGCCTCCCTTGTACACCTGGATATGAGGGATGGCGGGGGCGGCATTTAGAGGAACCATTCTCCTCCATTTTCCTCCTAATGGAGGAGATTGGTTCCTCTATATGCTGCCCCTGCTGTCCCTCCTATCCAGTTTACTTGTCTTCTGCTGTTCCCAGGGTCGCTGTGTGCTTCCCTGGTTACCCTCCATCCCCCCCCCACAGAGCTGCTGTCTTCCCCCCTCCTCTTTCCTGCCAGCTGCTGTAGAAGATGTGCCATGATGGAGAGATGGGAATGGGTCGGTAAATTTGTCATTTACCGCCTCCTTCCTTTTCTGAATGGACAGTCAGTGATTGGTACCAATTGGTTCATTCATAACTGAAGCATAGTAAACTGTTTTACTACACTTCCATTTCTGAATGAATGGGAGGCTCGGTACTCAACTATTCCTATGCATTCATTCTGTGCAGCTGAGGTTACACAGATGGAGATTGAGGGGTGAGGTTTGTTTAGAGCCCTGATATCTCATCAAAGCCCCCCAACAGAGCTCCTAAAAAAAAAATGTAAAAAATAATAAAAATACAATTGTAAAAGAAATAAAATGAAATGGTAAAAAAATAATACAATTAAAATAAAAATCAAAAACTACTGACACCAGTGAGGGAACTATCAGGATTGCAAAGGTTGCAATTGGGGCCGGGCCCTGGCATTTCGCCACCATGGGGAGTCCCGCAGATGGCAGAAAGGGGGCTCGCTGCAGAACTTGTGAAAGGGTGACGCTGCGGTACCGTAATAAAGGGACCTGTGATGGGAGTAAAGGGCCCCAGGATCAGCGATAAGAGGGAAGGGTCTTGGCCAAGAGTCAGGGGGGCCCTTCATAATTTCTTGCACTGGGGCCCTGAAGGTTCTAGTTACACCTCTGACCCTGACCTTTGACCCTGACCTTGACCCAAACACTAACCCTGGCACTGACCTAGATCAAACCTTGATCTAGGTATTTTTAAAAAAACATTTTCATTTAATGTTGTTTTTTAAATTTGTTTCTTTTTTCTACGCACACTTTTTTCCATCTCTATCTCTAATGTATCTCTCTCTTCCATTCACAAAGACCAACAACATGGGGTCGGGCTTCAGAGTGACTGATCACTGTGATAGTCAATCAGAGGCTATCACAACAAATAGGTGACCTGAAATCGGCCATTCTGGGTCCCGATAGTTAAAACGGGACCCGGGGCTCTTGGTGAGATTCCGATCTCTGTGCTGGGAGTGCATCACGTGTCCTGCTCTCAGCACAAAATGAGATAGGCAAATATGCAACCCCATGGAAAAAAGCCCAGTCCAGTGGGGTCACATATTTGTGTAAGGTCGGCATGAAGGGGTTAAGCAATGAGTAATTTCTACCTCTTGGATAAGTAACCACTGAAACCAATGATCTTTTTAGCTATCTGTAAGAGGGGTATTCTTCCCACATATGTAAGTAGCATTCTTCCTACTTAACATTATACTGTGATCTGTACTAGATATATTAATTATTAGCAGGGGTTTCCTAAAACCAGAAAGTTATTGCTAGGGTTCCTCAAAGTAAGGTTAAGAATAGCTGTTCTAGAAGTTAGTGCTGGACACACATTTTGCTGCAACTGGAAAGACTGAGCAAACAAGATCTGGCAGTTTAACCAAGGGCTATAGTTGATGAATAATTAAGCAGGGTCTGACTGCCCTCTGTGCTCCTTAATTGTGTTGCCAAACTAACAAAAGGACCACCATTAGTTGCAAAGGCACTATATCCATCCCACTCACAATTTGTTTATACAATACAGTGTGAAGAGAGAGGACAGTAGCAGTAGTGTAGTGGGTAGCACTTTCGCCTGGTAACAAAAGGGTCGCTGGTTCGAATCCCGACCACGACACTACCTACCTGGAGTTTGCATGTTCTCCCTGTGCCTGCGTGGGTTTCCTCCAGGTACTCCGGTTTCCTCCCACACTCCAAAGACATGCTGGTAGGTATAAAGAATAAAAGTCCGCGCTCACAACAACTAAAAAGATCTAAATATTAAAATTTGAAGTGAAGTGTAACATAGGCTGCTCGCAAACAACAACTAATCCAATTGTCCCAATAAATATAAAGAAAAATTGCAGCGCCCCAATGGTGTAATAAAATGTTCTTGGATTATTGATGGAACCAATATATATATGTTGATGTATATATTTGTAAAATACTATAGTTCCAACGTGGGAGACAGAAAGGTAAGTCTCAATCTTCTTGTATCCTAATATATCAGGGTAATTTTACCAACATCAGGGTGATCATGAAGACCGGGGGTATTCTGATAAATCCAATATATATAAGGATGTATGCTTACCAGAATCCCTTAGGCCATGCGCAGATATCAAAATGAGCCGGTGGATAAGTGCTCAGACGTCATCTGGAGTCCTGGTGAAGAGCCAGCAAACAACCGGTATCCAAGAAATGATGGTCCGGAACCTCACTGATGTCATCAATGGTCGAGACCAGGAAAAGGCACGGGTCAGGCCACAGGTATCCAGGAAATGTTGGTCCGGAACTTCACAGGTGTCATCAATGGTCGAGACCAGGAAAGGCACGGGTCAAAATCCCATCGCGGTCAGTAGTCTCCAACTTCTCACCACGATTGCTCCCAAGGGTTATTGGTGGATGGTATTATGCCATAGAGTGGAGACAAGAGCCGCAATAGTGTAATACTGTACAAAAACTATTTTATTGCAAGAAACTGAATTATACTCACAAGATATAAAATATAGAGAGCTCTCAAAGTAAAAATCGTGACAGGGGGGGTATGGAAACCCGACGCGTTTCGGCTCCAATAGCCGTCATCTGGGGTATACCCCCCTCCTGTCACTACCCATATATATAGCCAAATGTATCTAAATTAAACAGAAACGCCCATTCA
>BLSH010408122.1:234734-250042 GCA_018402905.1 Glandirana rugosa
AGTTTTACCGGCTGAAGTTTTACCGGCGGTACCAGTGGTGGGTAGAACTTTTCAAAGGGGGGAGTGTATATGATTACACGGTGATTGTCCTTCAATTATAGTGGTTGGTAAGGGTAAAATAATTCCACATAGGTATATTTACCGGGTGGGACATCTAATTATGTGACGGACGTGAATGATATATATCAGTATATGTATATGATCCGGGGAATCAAGGTCACTTCCCTTGAGTATTCATCTCAACTCGCTTGTGGACCTTCAAGCCCAAGACGACCAGGCAGGCTTGAAGCCCTGTTTCAGGCGTGCGATCGTTCGGGTTCCGTCCGGACCCGGACCCGGACTTTGTCCCGAAGTTCGGACGGACCAGCAGAACCCGAACTTCCAGGTGTTCGCTCAACTCTACTTATGAGTTCCCTTCACTGGAACTAAGGGGCCTAGTATATGTATATGACTATATATAGTAAGTGCAGGCAGTGTATTAATCTACAGGGTGGGCCATTTATATGGATACACCTTAATAAAATGGGAATGGTTGGTGATATTAACTTCCTGTTAGTGGCACATTAGTATATGTGAGGGGGGAAACTTTTCAAGATGGGTGGTGACCATGGCGGCCATTTTGAAGTCGGCCATTTTGAATCCAACTTTTGTTTTCAATAGGAAGAGGGTCAAGTGACACATCAAACTTATTGGGAATTTCACAAGAAAAACAATGATGTGCTTGGTTTTAACGTAACTTTATTCTTTCATGAGTTATTTACAAGTTTCTGACCACTTATAAAATGTGTTCAATGTGCTGCCCATTGTGTTGGATTGTCAATGCAAGCCTCTTCTCCCACTCTTCAAACACTGATAGCAACACCACAGGAGAAATGCTAGCACAGGCTTCCAGTATCCGTAGTTTCAGGTGCTGCACATCTCGTATCTTCACAGCATAGACAATTGCCTTCAGATGACCCCAAAGATAAAAGTCTAAGGGGATCAGATTGGGAGACTTTGGGGGCTATTCAACTGGCCCACGATGACCAATCCACTTTCCAGGAAACTGTTCATCTAGGAATGCTCGGACCTGACACCCATAATGTGGTGGTGCACCATCTTGCTGGAACTATGATGTCGGCGATAGGGAATTGCTGGCCATCAAGTCGGCTTTGGAGGAATGGCGGTACCTCCTGGAAGGAGCAGCTCACCCGGTATTGGTTTTTACTGACCATAAAAACCATAAAAAAAACCATATGCTGTGAAGATACGAGATGTGCAGCACCTGAAACTATGGGTACTGGAAGCCTGT
Organism: Glandirana rugosa; assembly: GCA_018402905.1. Classification (NCBI taxonomy): domain Eukaryota; kingdom Metazoa; phylum Chordata; class Amphibia; order Anura; family Ranidae; genus Glandirana; species Glandirana rugosa. The sequence continues at coordinate 236,026 of BLSH010408122.1, forward strand.
GCTAGCATTTCTCCTGCGGTGTTGCTATCAGTGTGTGAAGAGTGGGAGAAGAGGGTTGAATTAAACAAACCAATACAATGGGCAGCACATTGAACACATTTTATAAGTGGTCAGAAACTTGTAAATAACTCATGAAAGAATAAAGTTACATTAAAACCAAGCACACCATTGCTGTTCTTGTGAAATTCCCAATAAGTTTGATGTGTCACATGACCCTCTTCCTATTGAAAAAACAAAAGTTGGATTCAAAATGGCCGACTTCAAAATGGCCGCCATGGTCACCACCCATCTTGAAAAGTTCCCCCCCTCACATATACTAATGTGCCACAAACAGGAAGTTAATATCACCAACCATTCCCATTTTATTAAGGTGTATCCATACAGTGCAGTCCGCATAGTATATATAATGCAGTTCAGAGTATATAGTGCAGTCATTGTAGTATATATAATACAGTGGAGAATATATAGCACAGTCAGTGTAGTATATATAACACAGTGTATTGAAGTGGTTAAGGGGAAGCAGGTGCCAAAATTTAAAAAAAAATGGTGTGGGGGTTCCCCCCAAAATCCACACCAGGCCCTTAAGGTCTGGTATGGATTTTTAAGGGGAACCCCATGCCAAAATGTAAAAGAAATGGTGTGGGGTCCCCCCCAAAATCCATACCAGACCCTTATCCAAGCATGCAACCTGGTAGGTCAGGATAGAGGGGAATTAGCGAGTGCCCCCCCTCCTGAACCATACCGGGCCACATGCCCTCAACATGGGAAGGGTGCTTTGGGGTCCCCCCCAAAGCACCTTGTCCCCATGTTGATGGGGAATAGGGTCTCTTCCCGACAACCCTGGGCTTTGGTTGTCAGGGTCTGCGAGCGGGGGGCTAATCGGAATCTGGAAGCCCCCTTTAACAAGGGGGCCCCCAGATCTCCCCCCGATGTAAATGAGTATCAGGTACATCATACCCCTACCCACTGACCAAAAAAGCTGTGAAATGTATAAAAAACAAGAGCCAGTTTTTGACCAGGCCTTTATTAAAAAAAAAATAGTTCTCTCTTCTCTCAGAGCGGTTTTCTCCCATCGCCGTCTCTTCTGGAGCTGTCTTCTTTCTTTCTGCCTCTGTCTTCTTCCTCGCCGCCGCTGTCGTCTTCCTCCCCGCTGGTTACCCGCTGAAAACTAAAAACTCCTGATGCTGTCTTACTCCATTGTGCCGCCCCCGCTGCCTGACATCTCTTATGTAGCCTTGTGATGTCACAAGGGGGCGGGCTCTCCGGTTGATGTCGCCGGATGAAAACGCCCCATGGCTACATAAGTGATGTCAGGGAGCGGGGAAGTCACAAAGGAGGAATACAGCATCAGGAGAAAGGCATTTTTTTTGTTTTCAGTGAGTAACCAGGGGCGAGGAAGAAGACAGCCTCAGGAGAGACGCGGTGGGAGAAGGCGGCTCGGGGAGAAGACAGAGCTATTTTTTTAAATAAAGGACTTGTCAAAAACCGGCTTTTGTTTTTTTTACTTTTCACAGCTCTTTTGGTGAATGAGTAGGGGTACGATGTACCCGATACCCATTCAGATGGGGGGGCAGGGATCTTGGGGCTTCCAGATTCCGATAATCCCCCCACCTGCAGTCGTTGACAACCACAGCCCAGGGTTGTCGGGAAGAGGCCCTTCTCCCCATCAACACGGGGACAAGGTGCTTTGGGGTGGGGGGTGCAGAGCCTCCCCGCCTCAAAGCACCCACCCCCCATGCTGAGGGAATGTGGCCTGGTACGGTTCAGGAGGGGGGCGCTCACTCATCCTTCCCCATCCTGCCCGGCCAGGCTGCATGCTCAGATAAGGGTCTGGTATGGATTTTGGGAGGACCCCCACGTCTACTTTTTATTAAATTTTGGCGTGTAGTTCCACTTAAAATCCATACCAGACCCGAAGTGCCTGGTATGGACTGGGGGGGGGACCCTATGCTGTTTTTCTCCTTGAATTTTTATATATATTGCCAGGAGCTGGCAATACATTACAGCCGCAAGCAAGTTTAAATTACTTTTTTACTTTAGAAATGTAATTTTGCCGCGGCACTGTTACAAACATCACATAGATGCACCACTTTACAGGCAGACCAAGGGGACCCCCCAGGCACAATATTTAAAGGAATATTTCATTTTTATTGTTTCACTTTAAGCATTATTAAAATCACTGCTCCTGAAAAAAATATTGTTTTAAAAAATGGTTTGCATTGATATATGTCCCCTAGGGCAGTACTCGGGTCCCCATACACTTTTTATGGCAATAACTTGCATATATGCCTTTAAAATGATCACTTTTGATTTTTCATGTTCGTGTCCCATAGACTTTAATGGAGTTTGCATGTTCGCACAAATTTTTTGCCTGTTAGCGGTGTTCTGATGCGACCCGAACCGGGGGTTGTTCGGCCCATCCCTATTCAGGAGGTGCTACTACCATCCCAGAATGCCTGTTTTTCAGAATGTAAGGGACATTTTCATATAGAAATACTGCTCCACAACATGCCAAGCCTTTGGCACATGGTTGTGGCACATTCTTATTGACTTTAATAGGCAAGGTTGGCAAACAGCACCACTTAGCAAGCTCAATATGCAGAGTTAAAATTGCTGCACTGCGAAGCAAAGCATTGTGGCTGTGGCAAGGTGAGCAGATACAAGCAGCTGCCATGTTCCATTATAGGGGGGCAGTTGGAGGCCAGTACAAATGAAGATCAACTGCCTTTTTTTTACTACCCTACAGCCTCCTGTGTGAATACTCAGCTACCCGATAAGGGAGAAGTCACTGATTTGCAAACAATGGGCTTCATTCATCACAGCTATGGTCATTCCAATAACGTGTAAAGGAGAATAGAGTTTCATGAATGCATAATATATCATATATACCTGACTGAAAAGTTTTAAAATATATATTTCAAGTTTTATGACTGTGATAAACATGGAAAGAAAATATGTACAGCACCATTGAATATTCCATTTCAGGAAAGGCAACAGAACATAATCAGTTTTGCCAGTTCTCAAGGAGAGTTAATTAAGCTCTATGAGCCAGTGCTTTTCTCCCCTGTGGTGGACAGAGTTCAGCTCACATTAAACTTGGCACCATGCTCATGTGAGGACAAAGACCGGCAATGCTCAATGCACCGATCTTCTTAATAAAAGGAATACAATAAGAAGAAAACCACATTTTTTAGCATCAATCCTCAGCTGTTAGGAAGTTGTTATCTCTGGGACCAGGGCAGTTTTAAGTAGTATAGTGTATTGTCAGAGAAAACACATTTTGAGCTATTATTGGAGTTTTTTTACCCAAAATCAGTCTGTCGATTTTCTTTTCACGGACCTTTACATGAAAAAAAGAACAAGTTTTGCTTTCTTGATGTAATTGTCTTATTTTTATGGGCTTTTACTTTCATATTTTTGTGATTGAATTATATAGAACTAACAAAAAAATAAAAATGTGGGATTTTTTTGCTTTTCTTGGATTTTAGTCTTCAGGATATTTGTGCAGTGTCATTGGAACCCTTTAAGTGGTTGTAAAGACAAGCCTTTTTTTATCTTAATGCATTCCCTGCATTAAAGTGAAATTTGAGCTGGGCACATAGATCTGCAGTGTTTTACTATCTTTCTTCAAAGAACTAAGTCCCATAGCTGTCTCTTCCTCTGTAGCTCTGTTATCATCCTGATAAGTTCTCACACGTTCTCCTAGACTGGAGATAGAAGTGTGTGACGGGGAGGTTGCTATAAATAGATTAGCACACTGCTTGTCATCTAAGAGCAGAGCTCTGTACATTCCTTTCTTCCTTTGCCTATGAGGGGAGGGTATGTGTGCCTTTCCTCCAATCAGCTCTCTTGGATGTATTCCAATGATCCACTCCCAGGGGTAACCAGAAAGAGAAAAATGTTAACACGATCTGCACTTTCTAAAGGATATTTACAGATGAAGAGAGCAGATATACATGTAAAACTTATGTAGGGAGATTTGTTTCACCTCTGTTTATCATCTGAGGCTGTTCACTTCACTGGGTATTTGGAGAGCTTACATCCACTTTAAAGTAAAACTTTAATGTCCTAGTATTTGTATCACCCCCTCGCCTCCCAATATATTTACCAGAGTCCTATTTCACTCCAGCGCTGTGCCCATCTGCAGCAGTTCTGGTCTCACGTCCTCTCCTCACAGGACACAGAGGAACAGTAGGAGCCTAGCTGTGTGTGCCTATGGATGCTCACAGCCCAGCTCAGAGGTGAGGACACATATGTGCAACAATAGCAAGTGGCTTGCTATGGGGGCACATGTACAAGCAGAGCACACCAGCGGGAAACCTAGAAGAGGAGGTTGCATGTTGCGATTAGCATAGTCAAGGAACAAGCCAAGGGTTAATAATGAATGGTTGCAGGTTGGGATCAAGCGGAAGCATAGTCAAGGAACTAGCCAAAGTTTGGTAAGGAGTGGTAGTGAAGATAAGAACAGCTGCAGGAATGCAAAGGGGCAAGATATTTCAGCTGGAGAGAGCACAATAATCTGGCAAACAAGAAGTGCAGAGCCATGGATTAATTCAGGAAGTTCATGACAGGAGCAAAGAGTTCAAGATTCACCAGGAACAAGAGACAAAGCAAGATTTTCCTACATGATCAGAGAGGTAGCTGTCCAGTATCTCAAGTGGCACAGCGAGAAGAACTATAGCCAGAAACCACAGATGTTGCACGTTCAGACCCTGATACTTCCCACTGAGGCTGCATTTTTCTGGATGTCCTAAGGAGGTAGCACTTTTCTCTAGATGTGGCATAAAGAAACTGCTTAATGAGGCAACACTTTTGTAGGTGTGGCAAAGAGAACTGTCTCAATAAGGCAGCACTTTTCTAGATGTGGTATAGAGAAACTTTTCTGTGAGGCAGGACTTCTCTAGTTGTGGTATAGAGAAAATGAGGTAGCACTTTTCTAGCATCTTTTATAGAGCAATGCCTTAGTGAGGCAAAGCCTTATTAGATGTGCCACAGAAGAGCTTCTACCTGAGGCAGCACTTTCTAGATGTTACATAGAGATACCTCTCAATGAGGTAGACATTTTATAGATTTGTCATAGAGAAATTTCTCCTTTCTTGATGTATCAAATTAGAACTTTTCACTTTGCATCCCAGTCACTAGAAACTTCACCTGCTTCCTTGCCAGGATGCACAGATTGCAATGAATGGAGCCAATATGCATATTCTTTGTGCCTTCTTAAAACTATGTGCCTCATAAAAAATAAACGTTAAATAATTTAGATGTAATAATTAGGTGTAATAATTTAACATTTGAAATATTTGTGTAATAAAAGTTAGAAACGGGCCATTATCCTTAAATGTTACCATTCTAGGGATGGGTGGTTTTTGCACAAATCCACATTACCTTTAATAAAAAAAAATGTCCTAAAGCTGGACATGTACATAAAGATTTCACTAATTTCTTGCATATATTACCTCATCCATGTTAAACAGCATGGATGGATAAATCTCCCACTCCTGGCATTTTGTAAGCACTTACTGCTTACAGCTGATTTTTTTTCCACCCGGCTCCTTCAAGTTCTCAATTGAGATTTCTCGAGCCAGGGGTGTTGGCAGGGCCACCCATGGTTCACATTTCCTCTGATTCACAGGAATCATGTAAAATTCAAGCAGTGTATGGCCAGCTTAAAGTGATTTTAAAGGTTCTTTTTTATTAATAACAAACATGTTACACCTACCAGCTCTATAAATGAGAGAGTCTCACTATGACAACCGATTGCACTATATGGTACAAACATGGTGACCCATAAAGGTGATCAAGTAGCTTTCACGATGCTTGCTGTTGTCAAAGTGTGGTAACAAGATCTTCAGCCGCTCAAAGCTTACTGTTGGATAATTGTTTTTTAATAATTGTAATAAAATATTTTTCTTACATTTTACACGAGTACGGTTGTGCCACATACTATAGCTCGTTTTCCTTACACACCCTACAATGGGACGTGGCACACGTAATTAGGCTCTGTATCCACAGTACCACTCTGTGGTGATGCAGATTAGGAATCTCAATATCATGTTTACCAGCTCAATGCAATAGCTTTGCACAGAGCAGCTCCAATCCTTTCTGTTTGGGGTCCCCCACTGGTGCTCCTGGCATATTCTGCCTTCAAAGTAACCCAAGTTGCTTGTTAGAGGGGTACTTGGGTGGCTCAATGTGTAAAGTGTGGCTAGGCCACACCACCCACTCCCTCGTCACTGGATTTGTCCCGTAAGGAGGGAGAAAAAGAGCAGCACTTCTGTTGGATCGAAATTGGGCTCAGGGAAGTATAGGGGGACAGGGTGGAGCTGTTTTTTTAACTTAATGCAGAGAATGCATTATGGTAAAAAATGTTCAGCCTTTACAATCACTTTAAGAACCAGAGCAGACTATACCCTAGATTGTTCTGCAAACTAGGGTATAGTCTGCTCCAGGGAGAAGATCTGCCCTTCTTATGTATTTATTTTACTAGTACAATTTCACTCCTGTGCACAAAAACGAGTGCATGCTGAATTGTAAAAACTAGTGTGTAAAGCCCCGTACACACGGTGCGACGGTCGTATGACCGGACGTCCAAAATTGTATGTTGGCTGTTGTGTCTCACGTACTGGCATGCACTAAGCGATCGTACAACCAAGCCTAACGTAGTGACGTGTTACGAGTGTATTACGAGAGAAGTTGGTCCAACAAAGTTGTACTTGCGAAACAGGCATGCTCAGAAGTCAGAAACGCCCGGAAGTGTCCGTTCTGGGAAACCTACGTTCCTAATGCACAAATCACATGCACCTGATCTTTCTCGTTATACGCTCGTAACACGTCACTACGTTCGGCTTGGTTGTACGATCGCTTAGTGCATGTCAGTACGCGAGACACAACAACCAACATCCAACTTGGTCCAAAGTTGGACGTTTGGTTGTACAACTGTTGTACCATGTGTACGAGGCTTTAGTCCATAAAAGCCATAAGGTGCAATCACCCATATAATGAAAAAGTAGTGCAAATATATAATAAATAACAAGTGATTCTTTGTCTACATCTGTGTTAGTGGATAATACGCTACCAAATAACTAGCATACACATGTATGCGTTGGATAAAATCCTTAATTGATATAGTACGCTGTACAAGTATGGTGTGCAAAATTGCAAAAGGAAAAGTTAAGTGCAAGTGTCATTGTGCAAAGTCGCAAAAATAAAACAGTCACAATATAAAAGCCCACTCCAAAACCATGGAATAAAGAAAAATCTTCTTATCCAGTTCTAAAGTGCAGGCATTCCTCAATTGCCTGTGGCTTTCCTTAGAAAAAACAAATCTGCTCCCTCCACCAGGTGAAGTGAAGGCTCACCTCAAAGGTTGACCCCACTGGGTCTATTCGGGCAGCTTACTTTCACACATCTTCAACAGCACATACTGGAAGCAGGACTGGGCAATCTAAACAGTGCTGATGCTTTAGAGGTAATTACAGAAGACAAGGCGGTACTCTTTACATCTAGAAAAAAAGATATTTAACCTCTCCGGGGAGTCTATGGAAAGACACAGTTAACGGAGAGTCACTGGAGATTTATCCAATAGTCAGCCTTAAAGGAGACGTACCTTTGAATGTGGAGGGAATTCTTTCCATATATATGCCCGATTAGACCCAGTGGGGTCAACCTTTGAGGTGAGCCTTCACCCCACCTGGTGGAGGGAACACGTTTGTTTTTTCTAAGTGAAGCCACAAGCAATTGAGGAATGCCTGCACTTTAGAACTGGATAAGAAGATTTTTCTTTATTCCACAGTTTTGGAGTGGACTTTTATATCGCGACTGTTTTGTTTTTGCGACTTTGTACAATGACACTTGCACTTTAACTTTTCCTTTTGCAATTTTGCACACCATGCTTGTACAGCGTACTATATCAATTAAGAATTTTATCCGAAGCATACATGTGTATGCTAGTTATTTGGTAGCCTATTATCCACTAACACGGATGTAGACAAAGAATCACTTGTTATTTATTATATATTTGCACTACTTTTTCATTATACAGTATGTGCGATTACACCTTATGACTTTTATGGACTAAGTTTTGGTCTCATATGTTCTTACCACTTATAAGTAGAGCTTATACATATTTACCATTTAGTCTTTTCACCTGTGGGAAACACATTAGTGGCAGCAGCAGCTTAAACCCCCATTTTTAATTTAATTTGTTCTATTCCCCTCACTTTTACAGTGCATTACCACCTTATACCCATTGTCTGTAGTATACCAAATACTTATACACTATATAGCCAAAAGTATTGGGACACCTGCCTTTACATGCACATGAACTTAAACGGCATCCCAATCTTATTCTGTAGGGTTTAATACTGATTGTGAAAGAAACAGATATAAAACAAAAGTTATATAAAAGTGTAAACTTATAGGAGTTGTAAAGGCAAAAGGTTTTTTATCTTAATGCATTCTATGCATTAAGATAAAAAACCTTCTGTGTGTAGCAGCCCCCCAATTACTTACCTGAGCCCCATCTCTCTGCAGCAATGTCCATGACTGTCTTAGCTTTCCCAGACACTCCTCCTAATTGGCTGAGACACATTAGTGGTGCCATTGGCTCCCACGGCTGTCAATCAAAATCAGTTAGTCAATCAGGGGAAGAGGGGGCAGGGCCAGGACGGGGCTCCGTGTCTGAATGGATACATGGAGCTCTGACTTGGCTCGGGTTCCCCCTGTAGCAAGGTGCTGGCTGAGGGGGCACTCACCAGAGGGAGGGCCCAGGAGAGCAGAAGAGGTACCCGAGAAGAGGAGGATCCGGGCTGCTCTGTGCAAAACCAACTGCACCGAGGAGGTAAGTATAATATGTATGTTATTTAAAAAACAAAAACGAGACTTTACAATCACTTTGAATCAAAAACTAAAGTAAAATTGACCCAAAAGTTGTGCTTTGTATGCCTGCCTTATAACATATAGATGAAAAATCTCTGTGCATTGTGGTTGAGAGCAGGGCATTCTCAGCCCATTAACATTGAATAGGCTGTCTAATTCAATGTGCCTCAATTTATGAAAATGCATGTGTAGCGCCTTCCTACATATGTCCTAGGACCAGTGGCGGCCCCCCCGGTCGGTCGGTGTCACCCAGCAGCCGCAACACTTACCGTGGGCTTCCCTCTGGGCAACCGGCGTGTCTGCTTCAGTGGCGGGTCTCCTCCCTCCTCCTCCCAGCGGCCAGCCTAGCTTCTCTCCGGGTGACAAACGGGCAGCCCATTAGCTTCCCCTGTGCTTCCTCTCTCTTTCCCTCCTCCTAGGCATCCAATAGGATCGCCTGTCCATTCAGCCAGTCGGGTGACGGGTTTCAGACTCATTTCCTGATTGGCCAGGAGGAGGGTCAGTGTTACAATATTGAATATTCATTCGCTATGTAACACACCTGGGTGGGCTCTGGATGCAATGCTCTGCGCCCCGAACCCACCCTATTTTGAAGCCGATTAGAGCCTCTGGCTCTAATCACGTGCTTAAAAAAAAAACACCCCGCCCACCCCCTCCATTGGAATTTATGCGCCCGGCATCCTGCAAGGGGCCAGACGCATGGATAGGATGGGGTGGTGCTGTTTGGCGCTGGATAGGGGGGGTGGCGCACGTGCGTCCTTAATGGATGGGCCGCTCCTGCCTAGGACATAATTCCCAACTGTTTCTGATTTTGAGGGATTGTCGCTGATTTGGAACAAAGTCCCTTTGTTCCTCTTTCCTCCTCATTTGTCCCTCATTTTGGCCTGATCTACAGTATCAGATGTGAGCGAATAAGCGAGTACAATCCTTACATTTTTGTAAATATTTTATTATATCTTTTCATGTGACAACATTGAAGAAATTACACGTTGCTACAATGTAAAGTAGTGAGTGTACAGCTTTGTATAACAGTGTAAATTTGCTGTCCCCTCAAAATAACTCATCACACAGCCATTAACGTCTAAACCTCTGGCAACAAAAGTGAGTACACCCCTAAGTGAACATGTCCAAATTGGGCCCAATTAGTCCTTTTCCCTCTCTGGTGTCATGTGACTCCTTAGTATTACAAGGTCTCAGGTGTGAATGGGGAGGAGGTGTATTAAATTTGGTGTTTTCCCTCTCATTCTCTCATACTGGTCACTGGAAGTTCAATATGGCACCTCATGGCAAAGAACTTTCTAAGGATCTGAAAAAAAGAATGGCCTAGGCTATAAGAAGATTGCCAAGACCCTGAAACTGAGCTGCAGCATGGTGGCCAAGACCATACAGCGGTTTAACAAGACAGGTTCTGTAAGCAAGTGCACAAATAGCTTTTCTCACATGGCAAGCTCGCCGGGCAGTCCTGGGTGGCCGAGCTTTCAGGCTTTATTTATAGGAGTCAAACAGGGGTAACACAGAGACTTGGTGGCTTCACAATCAGCCAATCAGCCTCCATGGCCCAGTCACATGACATGAGCTCAATACAAAACACCAACCAATGACACACTTGTTTATATTCAAACGATACAATAGAAGAGGCGTGCATGCATGGGGGTTGGCCGGCCCGTATGAGCAACAGCTGTCTCCATATAACAATGAAAGCCATGTGGAGACATGGCCTTCACAAAACCAATGCGTTATCTCACAGAGGCCCTCCAAGCAAAATGCCATACATGCAAAACTTCGAACTGCCATTACAACTAAACGCTATCAAATACAGCTCTATGAACTATACTCCATAGCGATTATGCTACTGTTCCATTAAAGGGTAAATTATGCACAAAGGAATATAGCTGTAGATTTCTGTCACATTGATCAGATGCGACAGAAAGCTTACAGATCATTATCCTTACATAAAAGGCAATCCCTTCCATAACGCAAGTAAACTGCCGCCAAGCAGATCAATCTGTACATAATACAGGGGCCCCGTGATTGACGGTAATACACCTGTGCCACAGAACGTGCATTGCACCTCAAAGATCCGGACCGGCGTTTGCTCCAGCGTTAACCGCTCAGGGCGCCTGCTGGTCGGGATGATCGGGCGGGTAGCGTGTAGTTATCAAATAATGGAAGGTTTCCTTGTAAATGGCCTTTCCTCAATATCGGTTAAAGCCATATTCGCTGTACGCAGCGAATATCGGAAAACCGACACTGGGAGACACTGTGACAATACATAATACACATCCTAAATTTCTACAGCAGTTCCTCCTCTTGTCATATGCTCCCGTGTGTCCCTCGATGAATCTTGATCATCTTCTAAACATGAACACCAGTCCAATCAAAAAGAAAAAAAATGAAACATTCAGTCCATCCATTGAACAAAAGAAAAGCATGGTTGACACGTATTCTTCTGGAGGGATGACTCAGAGGGAAAGCATGATGTGGGGGTTATAGTGATCGCTGGAATCCTCAGCATCTGGTACATGGGCTGGACTTCAGGGGACCTCTTGTCTTGGCTAGGAAGATGTGGTCATCTGCTCGGGCTTTGGTGACTTGATCGATCAGGCAGCAGGAACATCTCATCATGGCATATAGAAGGAATAGAAACAAAACAACATGAGTATATATACTCCTACTTCCTTCAGCCAGGATCCGATGGAAAAAAACAAGAACTCCCCAAAATCTCCCAACCCCTTTAGAAAGGATTCCAACCTTCACTGGCTATAGCTCTGGCTCTCCCTAGTAGGGACCTAACTTTATCCATATGGACTTGGACATTGTCACTAGTGCCTGTCATCCAGGTACAACAGTCTTCTGCTATGAACTCACAGAAACCCCCCTTTTGCACTAAAAGATAATCAAGTGTCATCTTTTCCTATAACAGACTCTGTCGCTGTCCCTGTGAGATCTCCCTCACAGCTTCAACGGTTTCATTGAACACCCCATCCACAGGGGATGAGAAATTGTTCAATCGCTTCCTAAGTTCAACCCTCACCCTGTCCAAGCAGGAAACCATGCCCAGGCCTTGTTGGAGTTGGTTAACAATTCCCTTTGAGCTGTCCCTGCCATTCTTACCTTCTCTCGTGCTATCAGATCCTAACGATCGGTCACGACGTAAGATGCTGGGACGAGTTTTACCATGCTCGCATTAGGGGGTATTAACTTATAAGCTGTGGAATGGCATAAGAAGTAGTAGGGGCTGTTACAGTTGCACAGGGGGACTCTAACGGTCCCCTGTATTGCGCAATAACAGGACAGTCTGGGAGATTCCTCCCTCAGTCTGTATGTCACCCTCTTCCTACCAACAGATGTAATCTAGTCTATTGGTGCTACTAGAGAAGGATGGGGGTCTAATACATAAGATTGACTGTTATACCTTTCTCACAAACCGTGGATCCTACAAACTACTTCTTTTACCAAACCATAAGTTAAAGCACACTTGTGCGCCACTTAGTTGTCCGGATACCCATACTGGTTTTGTGGGGGAGGGGCAAGAACCAGAGCTAAAGCTGAAACTGTAACTAATTTTATCTTCTAGAAATGTATCGTTAAGTTAGTTTGTGTCTTTTTGAGATCTTTGCTAGTTTTTTCTTCTGTTTGCTTTTACCAATATGAACATCATATATACATACATATATATACATATACACACACATATATATATACATGTACATACACATCCATGTCATGTACTGCTGCCACTGCCGGGGTATTAAGGCTCAGTGGGGGCCTAGAGCGTACCCAGCAGTGGGTCCTGTTTACTGTTTTAGCTCGTTGGAGGTGCATTTAAAAAAAACAAGTTGGGATGTTTTATCGTTACCCCTGCTAAAATACATTAAGCTAAATAATATAAATAAAAAGATACTCCTCAGTCGTTGATGTGGTTGAGCAGCTTCTTGCAGTGGCTGGCATGGATACCGTTGCCTCGTCCCTCAAGCTTTAGGGAGGTTGGTGTCGTCATCTGAACCTGGTATGGTCCATGTCGTCCTACTAGGTCACAAACTTGGTTAGAATTAGAGAGGTTAGTATTGTAAGTTTGAAAATTGTCATTCTCACCGCCATTATATATAAACACAGACTTTATGTACCGCGAAGCTGTTTGGCTAGATTGAGAGGCCTCGCTTCCACCCTCATACATGGACGGCCCATTGCCCATGTCGATTCGAATAGACTTTTGCACCAAGTTTAGGCGCAACACTGCTGGGTGCCTTCTTTCGCAGTGCTAGCTTGCTTCCGACTCCGATTAGTATACACGGCTTCCCCGCCGGTCAGCTAGAAACCTCCACCCGGTGCATTTGTATGGCTATACAGCTCAGCAACCACCCACGCTCTCCCCACCCCCGGTACTGACACGGTTACATGTGGGGCGGGTTTCAGAATCTGCTCCTCACACGTTGAAGACTGGAACAAATGTGCCGCTTTCTCCCGTTTCACGTAGACCGGCCCAAAGTACACATTCGTTCCGACCTAACCCGTGCAGCCAAACAGCCACGGAAGTTTTATCAGGAGGTAAGTGAAACCTTGGACAGAGGGGTGGCTGTGGACGTGGTGTACTTGGATTTTGCAAAAGCGTTTGACACCGTTCCCCACACACGGCTAATGTGTAAGGTAAAGTCTACAGGCTTGGAAAGATCAATTTGTAAATGGATAGAAAACTGGCTAAAAGACCGAATTCAGAGAGAAGTGGTTAATGATTCTTATTCTGAATGGTCTAAGGTTATCAGTGGTGTACCCCAAGGTTCAGTGTTGGGACCCTTACTTTTCAGTATATTTATGAATGATATTGGGTCTGGGATTAAAAGTACCATTTCAGTGTTTGCAGATGACACCAAGCTATGCAGTGGAATAACGTCCTTGCAGGATGTCTCCAACTTACAAGCCAACCTCAATGCACTGCCTAATTGGGCGACTATGTAGAAAATGAGGTTTAATGTTGATAAATGTAAAGTTATGCACTTGGGGGCTATGAATATGCATGCATCATACATAGTAGGGGGAGTACAACTGGGGGAATCCATAGTGGAGAAGGATCTGGGGGTTTTGGTAGATCATGAGCTTAATAATGGCATGCAATGCCAAGCTGCGGTTTCCAAAGCAAGCA
>BLSH010408190.1:75987-95308 GCA_018402905.1 Glandirana rugosa
ACTACTCTATAGTCCCCAGATTTGTCTAGGGACTACAGAGTGAACTGGGGGAGATATGTATTGGGGGGAGATATGTACTGGGGGAGATATGTACTGGGGGGAGATCTGTACTGGGGGAGATCTGTACTGGGGGGGTCTGTACTGGGGGGAGATCTGTACTGGGGGGAGATATGTACTGAGGGGTGATATGTACTGGTGGTAGATCTGTACTGGGGGAGATATGTACTGGGGGGAGATCTGTATTTTCAGCTCCTTCTCGGCTCCGGACTCATAACCATAGGCGTGCGCACATAGGGTGGCAGGTGTGCCTGGGCACACCCTAATCGCCCTGTACTGTGCAGATTCCCCCTGCTGCCTGGCTGCAGAGAAAGGGACTGGGGAATCCCTGTCCTCAGTCTATTTCTCTGTCTCAAAAGTGAGACATCAGGGATCTGTTTAGACCCCTGATATCTCATCAAAGCCCCCCAGCAGGGCTTCAAAAAAAATTGTAAAAAAAAACAATAAAATATAACATTGTAAAAAATAATGAAAAAACTAAATTGTAAAAAATAAATAAAATAAAATAAAAATAAACTACTGACGCCTATCTCTGCCCTTCTGATATACATACCCGCACCCTCATGTTTGTTTTGTGCTTTGTGGTGCCACCCTAATATAATAGGCTGCCCACACCTATGCTCAGAACACTCTGAGATCTGTAGTCGGGGAGATCTGTGGGGCGGGATCTGTACTGGGGGGGGGGTTCTGTACTAAGGGTGGATCTGTAATGGGAGGAGAACTTACTGGGGGGAGGGGATCTTTACCAGTGGGGTGAGCAGGAGATCTGTACTGAGGGAGGCAGGCATAGGCAGTGGAAATATATGTAAAAAATGTAAAAAGTTGTTGCGCTAAAAAATGTAATTAATTGTATTCGTGTAACAAAAACACTTAACAAATTCAAAGTGACAGTGCATAAATTAAACCTATGAAGGTCAATCATAAAGTGTCCATATAAAACCAGTGATGGTTAGTGACTTGTATTTAAATACCGAAAAAATAAGTCCAAAACATAACAATAAAGTGAGCACAATAGACAGGTGAACTGCGCACAAATCAAAATCCGTGAAGTGATGTCATCCAATTTCCCGGTGTAGGGAATAAGGAGTTGAAAAGGTAATAAAGATGGACTCTTACCAGATGGGTTGGGTACACTTGGTCGTACGACCAGTGGACCATACAAGCCTGAAATGGAAACTCCACAATGAGTGTTGGCAGGATCCTCGTTGGTGGTGCTGGTGAACTTCTCCTCTTTGATGGTCCCTTAGTAGCGCCAGAAGTAAGGCTACCCTTAACGTCAGACCTCACTAGGAAACCTGTGAAGGAAAGAAACCTCTCCACATTGTGTAGTAAAACACAGCAATCTTATTCCATGAATACAGGAACAAATAAAAGCCGACAATAAAACATATAAAAGAACTGCGATAGGCATGTGGTCCCCTACCTACGCGTTTCGTCCACACAGACGTCTTCTGGGTTGTGGGGGCCACGCGCCACTACCGCAGTATAAATAACTGTCCCCCATTAACCACACATCAATTAGCATCAACCCCGTCAACCAGTATGACCCAGAAGTACCGCCCTTTCACAAAATGGCACCCGTGCCCGCTCCAAGCCTCACTCCCAATATAGGGTGTAGACGCATGCACGGGCCCACATTGCTCCATAACATGGTATGCATACAGAACAATGCCTACCAGCATTACCCGGAAGTTCCACCCAACCACAAAGGGGCACTAAGAAACATAGTGTGGTGAAGCACTACACTCGTTTTCATCAGAAAGATCCCACAGGTACCCTCTTTCAGGCGATAGATTGATACGTCCCTCCTTGGAGAGGCGGATCTAAAAAGAGGGGCAAGGTCTTATTGAAAGCATCGGGTGAGGCTGTGCTGCCTGTGCACTGTTTTTTTAACCTCTTGGATCCCACACTAACATGCATTGCACACTTCACTTCACTTGAATGGGTCATGCCTGGCAGGCTACACGTGGTAAGTGTGACAGGGTGTATAATTCCCATGTGGCTGAAACATGTGCACACCCCTGGCCAGTGGGCGGATGTGGTGGGATGCCCAGTGGGCGGATGTGGTGGGATGACCAGTGGGCAGATGTGGTGGGATGGCCAGTAGGCGGATGTGGTGGGATGGCCAGTTGGCGGATGTGGTGAGATGGCCAGTTGGCGGATGTGGTGGGATGGCCAGTGGGCGGATGTGGTGGGATGGCTAGTGGGCGGATGTGGTGAGATGGCCAGTGGGCAGATGTGGTGGGATGGCCAGTGGGTGGATGTGGTGAGATGGCCAGTTGGCGGATGTGGTGGGATGGCCAGTTGGCGGATGTGGTGGGATGGCCAGTGGGCGGATGTGGTGGGATGGCCAGTGG
The DNA here is from genome assembly GCA_018402905.1 of Glandirana rugosa. NCBI lineage: Eukaryota > Metazoa > Chordata > Amphibia > Anura > Ranidae > Glandirana > Glandirana rugosa. Next base: position 78,402 of record BLSH010408190.1, read on the forward strand.
GTGGATGTGGTGGGATGGCCAGTCGGCGGATGTGGTATGATGGCCAGTGGGCGGATGTTTTGGGATGGCCAGTGGGTGGATGTGGTGGGATGGCCAGTGGGCAGATGTGGTGGGATGGCCAGTTGGCGGATGTGGTGGGATGGCCAGTGGGCGGGCCCTGGGGAATGTTGGTGGTCAGATGGAGGGGGGGGCAGGTCTAAAGCTGTGTAAGGGGTCCCAAAATTTCTGATGGCTGCCCTGCTCCCCCCTCCCCAGGAGCATTTCGGGAATCCAAACTGCCAAAAATTCAGATTCGGCTCTGGATATCCAAATACATGAAATTCATCAAATTCCGTCTGAATCAACACCAGCTCTACTGTTCAAAACGTGGCAGTTTATTGGCACTGGAAGAACTGTGCTAAATTCTCCCCACCAATATCCAGATCACTTTATTGTGACTTTTTTTTTTAATTCTTTTAAAGCAATTTTTTTTATATATATTTTTTTTAAATCACCAGATTTGGGCAATTAATGTCGTTAATCCTTTTTAACAACTGTCCCTGCAGTGACAGTGGAGCCAATATGCACATTCAGAGGTCCCCTTTACAATGTGTGCCCCATGCCCCACTACAATAAAAAAAATGTTTGTTTTTTTTTCTCACAGGACCGGTTCGATTTTTTTTTTTTTTTATGATATGGTGTGATGTGGTTATATTCATTGTCTAACAGGAGTACTGGAAAAAAATATATTTTTAAAGTGTACCTGTACTAAAAAAATAAAATAAAAATAATAATAATAACGATAATAATAATAATTTTCCTCAAATCTGTATTTTTCCCACTAAGGGGTAGGTTAGTGTTTTTTTCACATATCATGTATCTTTAGGAAATTTTTTTTTTATTTTTATTATTTTTTATGTTCATTCTTTTTGCTAATATAGTGAAAATAATTGTTGTGTGTTATTTTTTTTCTTATATTGATGGATTTATGTAACATTATTATTATTATTATTTTTTTGTAGATGTACTATTGCAATTTCTACTTGAAGGATGCGAATAAGCTAATTTTACAGCTGCAAACCTGAAGAACTACCAGTAAACGCATTGACGTTCAGCGCTGTGGTTGCAAATTTTTGTAATATGTCTCATATGAAGTATTTTTTTAAATAGAAAGGTATATATGGCTCAGTAAGTGGTATGTGTACACAGAGCAAAGAGAGTTCAGCACAAAAGTCCATAAGTCCAATTGGAAAATCCGGGGTGACTACTTGCTGGCCTCAGGCACTTGGTGCAGCACCTTTGGAGAGACCAAAGTAGCTCTAACCAGAAGGTTAGGAGAGCAGAGGGCGCAATCTAAGTGTAGTATCAATACAGCAGCTGCTTCCTCTACCACAGCCGGCTAATGGCCCCAATACTAGACAGGCAAGGCTGCATGTTGTAAGATGTGTAGCACCCTCTACAATTTGGTAGGTGCTAGATGTCAGGGTTTTTTGAGTAGGTAAATTTAATCAGGCCTGGCTGGAAGTCAGGCCTGGTTGTTTTGATTCTGGGCAGGGGAGTGTCCGGGGAGGGATTGGTGACTCGCAGGTGGTGACACCCCTTGGTTACCACTCCCTTCTGGCTCTAGAATATTCTGGAAGAAGGGGAAGAGAGATGGAACTATCTGAGGCATCTTAGGGAGCCCTGGCCAATCCCCAACCTGGATTGGCAGGGGGCAGGCCTCCTTAAATACCTTGGGTCAGCCCAGTCTGGGAGGAGAGTTCAGGTGGAAGAGATGGAGATGTAGCAGTGCAGAGGCTGTCGGCTGTCTACTGGGCATCCCATAATTACCCCTTTCCCCATCCAAGTTTAACCCCCTAATAAACAAAACAAAGTACCGGCTGTTCCATGACTCCGGATGTGTGGAAAAATGTAATTGAGGGCAGAGTGACAGGTGGACCACAACTTCCAGCAACCCCTATGGGGGCATGGCTACCTTTGGTACTTCACACTCCACATGCATGCACCAGCTGCTGACCATGGTGATATTTAAAGCGCAAAATCTTTTCCGCCATGTGAAGTGCTAATCCTATGCACCCCACTAGTGTTTGTTAACACTGCACTTAGATGGCGCCCCCTGGTGTCTTAGCCCTACAGCTGACTGCACCAGCCTACCCAATGTTTTTGTCTAGACCCAGGCCCCCTGCCATGCTGAGGACTTCCACCAAAGGCCCTAATCTTTTGATGAGCCAACATTTTTAGCTGTTAATATTATTAAAAATAATAACTATAAATATAATGGCAAAAACATACATGACAAATGTCACGCCCATAACTTGCAAGATTAACAGCTTGTTGCAGACTCTCTTTCCTGCTTTGCTGTGAAACCAGCATGAAGAAAAGGGTCATTCAGATTACAGACAGAATGTCATTAGCCTATATAAAGTTTTTTTTTCTTATTAAATATAATAATAATATTATAATATATTATAATAATATATATAATTATAATAATTAATATAAATATATAAATAGATTTTATATAATTAAATAACAAATTTAAACATAAATGTTTAAATTATTTGACAATATTGTTCTATCTGTTAAATTGATTCTTTGCCTAAATTTGTTATTTTTTTCTTTACTTTTATTAATATTTGTTAAAAAAAATTCAAAAAATTAAATCTGATTAAAAAAAAAAAATCTAAAATGGACCGTCAACCATAATACTTTCTTTGTAAAGTTTCTTATAAGGAATAATATTGTAAGGGAGTGCCCCCCTTTGTTCTACTGTAACAAGGAGGGAATTAAATCCAGGGGTCTGCAATTTGCAGAGTGTGAAATGAATGGGACATTAATAGTAAAAGCTGGGGGAATGTATTTTAGGCTTCTATCATTTTAGTATTGTTAATGGTCAATTTATTTTATAGTACAATGTGTTTGAGCTCTGTCTAAATGTGTTTCCTGCCAGTGTCTGACGCCTGTTAATGTTGTGTAAGGGTTTTCCTTCCTCTACGGTTCAATATATTTACTACTCCACAAATGTTTCCTTTATGCTAATGAGGCTCCGTAGATCTCTCTCTGGGGGTGCCTGTGAGGTCCCAGAAGTGCCTGCCTCGGGAGAGATGGTTCCACTACACAGGACTGGTCTTCGTGGAGCTGAGAACAGATGGGGAGAACTGCAGAGTGCAAATAAAGTTCAGCTGAAGTCCCTCCAGTCTGGAGGATTCCACAACTTCTACCCGGCAAAACCTAGATATCCCAAGCCAATGTGGAATCCATTGTATTGGCATTTTGTGAGTTATTATCCTTAGGATGGATGTTCTGTCTTGGTTGGGGGATCCATTGGGAGGGTTGTTTGGTCCTGGTTGGGGGAGCCTTAGGACAAGTGTTTAGTCCTGGTTTGGAAAGCCCTTAGAATTAGAGTTTAGTCCTGGTTGAGGGAACCCTTAGGACATGAATTCAGTCTTAGTTGGGGGAGCCCCTAGGACAGGTGTTTAGTCCTGGTTAGAGGAGCACCTAGGATGGGTGTTTAGTCCTGGTTGGAGGAGCCCCTAGGATGGGTGTTTAGTCCTGGTTGGAGGAGCCCCTAGGATGGGTGTTTAGTCCTGGTTGGAGGAGCACCTAGGATGGGTGTTTAGTCCTGTTTGGGGGAGCCCTTAGGATGGGTGTTTAGTCCTGGTTGGAGGAGCACCTAGGATGGGTGTTTAGTCCTGTTTGGGGGAGCCCTTAGGATGGGTGTTTAGTCCTGGCTGGAGGAGCCCCTAGGGTGGGTGTTTAGTCCTGGTTGGGGGAACCCCTAGGATGGCTATTTAGTCCGGGTTGGAAGAGTCCCTAGGATGGGTGTTTAGTCCTGGTTGGGGGAGTCCCTAGAATGGGTGTTTAGTCCTGGTTGGGGGAGCCCCTAGGATGGATGTTTAGTCCTGGCTGGGGGAACCCCTAGGATGGGTGTTTAGTCCTGGTTGGGGGAACCCCTAGGATGGGTGTCTAGTCCTGGTTGGGGTAGCTTCATTCAAACAACCTGTTTCTCATCCTCTCATCCTGCCTCGCAGCCTCTTCCTGCCCCTCAACGACCACTACAAAGCCAAATCTGCCAATCACAGGAGTAAATGTCCCCTCCTTAACATAACAGGGACTTGTTTTGGTTTAATGTAAATTACGCAGAGACCCCAGGCACCGGCCTTATATCTGCAAACAACAGAGGTCCAACATCCTTCAGCACCAGGAGTTTGGAGCTTCAGACCTCCAGGTGCTACCCTAGCAAGGCCCCTTAATACTATCCTTGCCTATAACCTTCCCTGCATCCAACACTAACCTTTCCTGTAACCCTAACACTAAGGCTGGGTTTACACTAGTGCGAATTGGATGTGGGTTCATTGCATCCAATTTGCAATAGCTGGAGATTGTGACCATCTCTCTATGGAGCCGGGTCACACATCTCCGCAGCGGCTTCTGTGCGAATTTGCACAGGGGTCCTGTGTGTCTTTTGGTCCTTTTCAGGTCCAAATTCAGCCATAAATTTGGGCTGAAATCGGACCTGAAACGGTGAACGGGGACGCACTGGACCCCTGCTGTGAGCCGGAGCGTGCAGCGATGTGAACCTAGCCTAAAACTCCCTGTTCTCATCACATTAATTCCCCCTATTATTCTAACACTAGCAACAGAAACCCTCCCTTTTATCCAAACACTAATCCTTCCTGTATACTACTGCTATCTCTCCCTGTATACTAATACTAACCTTCCCTTTAACCCTAACACCAACTCTCTCTGTACCCTAACACTAACTCTCCCTGTACCCTAATACTATACCTCCCTTTAACCCTTACTCTCCCAGTACCCTAATACCACCCATCCAGGTAACCCTAACACTCTCTCTCACTGCTACCCAACTCAAACCCTCTCTGTAACCCTAACACCTACCCTTCCTATAACCTTAACATTAACCCTCCTTGCATCCTTAACACTAACACAACCTGTAAACCTCACACTAACCCTCCCTGAATCTTTAACATGAACTGTCTTGTTACTCTCACACTAGGGCCCCATTGACACCTGAGCGTTTTGTAGCTTGAAGCCTGAAGCTAGAAAACGCTGGAGGGGAGGGGAGACGGTTCACATTTCCACTCCAAAATGCCTGAAGCCAAGCACCTGAAGCTCACAAAAGTTCTGGAGGTATTTTTGTAGCTTGATTTGGGTGTTTTGATACTTTTTACATTGGTGACCTTTTGACCTTTACAAAATCGTGGCAAAATCGCGGCAAAAATCGCGTGTCTTCCTGCCTGAAAACGCTACGCCCAGGTGTGAATCCAGCCTTACCCTCCCTGTATCCTCAACACCCACCCACCCTGTAACATTAACACTATCCCTCCCTGTAAACCTGTCACAAACCTTCCCAGTAACCCCAACACTAAATCCCTGTAACCTTTAGACTAACCTCCCTGTAAACCTAACCCTAACCTACCTAGTCACCCTATAACTAAGCATCCCTATAACCCTTACACTATGGGCGAGGTTTACTAATAGTGGTGCACACAGAATCTGGTGCAGCTGTGCATAGTAACCAATCAGCTTCTTACTTCAGCTTGTTCTATTAAGCCTTGACAATAAAACCTGGAAGCTGATTGGTTATGCAGCACCCTCTAGTGCGCTAGAATAGGTTTTTGTTAGTGTAGGACAATTGTTTAGGCTTGGCTGGAAGCCTGTGGTTTTTTTTTTTTTTTTGGTCGGGTGAGTGACTCAGGCAGGGGTGGATGACTCACAGGCAGCATCTCTGAGACCTCCCCCTACTTCTGGAACTTGCTGGAATTTTCCAGAAGAATAGAAGTGGAGATTAGAAGCTGCCTGGAGTTTTCTGAGGGCTCCCTCAAATACACAGGGGGTCAGGCTCAGGCTCCCTCAAATACACTGAGTTAGCTCAGCTGGGGCAGTGGAGTTCAGGTGGAAGACTGGAGCTGGAGTGTTAGGCTGTCAGTGGTTCTGGAGGGTAACCCCAGGGGGTGACCTTGGGCCTGGGCTCAGGTGCGGAATGAACCCTCTTCATGACACACAGAGGTGTCCTGACCAGAGGGATGGGAGCAGGAGAAGGACAGAAGGAGAACTCTGTTGGGCAAGGTGGTCTGGTGAATGTTATAATTGGGGAAGATTGAGAGCAAGTCTGAGAGGACTGGGTGAGAGCAGTCTAAGATGGATGCAGAGTCAGTCTGGGAGGATTGTGGGAGTTTAGCCAGGAGGGCTGGAGAATGGGGCAGCTACAGCCAGGTGGGCTGGCAGTGTCTGAAGAGTTGGTGCTGGGATCAGTAGCCACAGAAGGACAGCTGGGCACTAGGACTTTGCTACGCAAACGAGGAGCCAGCGGGCCCTGCCTGTAAAGGGCATTTTCTACCACTATAACAGTGCCAGCTGGTCCTGGGAGTTGTAGTGCATCAAGCAAGTGTTGTGCTGGAGGAAGCTGAGGAATGTAAATAGCTGTACAGAAGAAGTTGTCCCTGAGGGTTTTACCAAAGTCAAGTGGGTGTCCCATATTACCCTTACATTGGTGATCAGTGGGAAGAATGCTCCTTACATTGGTGATCAGTGGGAAGAATGCACCTTACATTGGCGATCAGTGGGAAGAATGTTCCTTACATTGGTGGTCAGTGGGAAGAATGTTCCTTACATTGGGGGTCAGTGGGAAGAATGTTCCTTACATTGGTGATCAGTGGGAAGAATGTTCCTTACATTGGTGATCAGTCGGAAGAATGTTCCTTACATTGGTGATCAGTCGGAAGAATGTTCCTTACATTGGTGGTCAGTCGGAAGAATGTTCCTTACATTGGTGATCAGTCGGAAGAATGTCCTTTCTACTCACTGACCACCAATGTAAGGAGCATTCTTCCCACTGACCCCCAATAAATTGGTTTTAGCAGGGGTTCCCCTACAATCATAAATATTTTTTCAAGTCTTCCTTGAGGGTAAAAAGGTTGAGAATGGCTGTTTAATATGAACCAGTTGTTAGTAAAACAACGTCATTTGCCGTTAGCAATCTTTGCAGTCAATGCGGTGTGACTCCTCCGGTCTTCCGTGGTCACTTGGCCTGTCTGCTCTGATTAATTGAACACTTAAGGTGAAACTGACACCGAGAACGCCTCTTTAACGCTACAGTGCAAAGGATGAATTCATAACACTGATGGGGGCTGAATGTCGGAATATTCCCGGGGTCGGGTCCATGCCGGGTGACAGGTAGAATGATGTGAGATGTATCACTTACAGCATCCAAAGGAGAGAGAGAAAAAGAATCCCATTGTTTGGAATCAGGGTCAGCCGGTTCTGGAGAGTTTATATTTCATCTAATGTACCAGTCTGGATAATTTTTAGAATTATTGCCCAGATGCTTCATTTCATCTGTCTATCGATAAAAAATTCCCCAACATTTAGGCTTCCTGGTTACCAAAACAAACCTACATAATACACGTCCTACCTTATGATAAAAACAGAGGTCCCTGTGATATCCACTTGCACATGCAGCCATGGCCAATGTTCTCCGACTCTAATCTGAGTGCCAGGACCTATGGCAATGAATGAACTAAGGGTATCTAGTGCCCAAATCATGAAGAACCATTCACAAATGGGTTTAGATGAGGCTCTTAGGTCCATCTAAAAGGTGCCTTGGCTACTGTGGAAACCACTAATGACAGGGCTGTCATGCTGATTTTGGAGTTCTGCCGTCTTTTTGACTTTCTAGTTCACATGTTTGTTCTGAGCTGGTGATGCAAAAGACAAAAAACTAGGATTTGGGATGTTATCATGGAGGCTCCTTGAGGAGATTATTAGTTATATGTATCATCACCTTACCTACCCCCAATAGGTGCCACATAACTATATATTCTTATCCCTGGTGGTCTGCATTGTGACATGGTGGAGTGTCCCTGACTGGGTGCATCAGTCCCGGGAGTTGTGATGTGGTCCGGCCCCTCCTGCCCCTCCCCTTGGTCCATCTGGTCACATGGGGGGACGCGCGGGACTCCCGCAGCGTATCGACATCACGCTCCCGGCAGCGCGTGTGCTTCCGTCGCTGGCCAGCGCTGGAGCGCGCCGCTGCTGTGATTGGATCTGGCGGCCTGCATGGAGGTCTGGCGCCGTTTGTTGAGCGATCATCCCGCTCAGCTGTGCACGCTTCTCCCCTATTGGCCGATAGCGTGGTGTTGGTGGTTTCAACCCCGCCACCCAGGAGTTTTTATACTCCTTTGTTTTGCACCGGACACATTCCCTGCTGGGTGAGCCCTTGGACACTTCACCACATTTGGATTTTCTCATACACTGGAACTACAGATATTTTTGAGCCGTCCCGACACTTGGTTTCTTCCCCCAATGCTGTATCTTGGCCTAGGCCGACAAGGCCCAGGCCTAGGGCGGCACTTTGCAGGGGGGCAGCACAAAAAGAGTCCTCGCTGACTTGCGCTCTTAGTGTAACGCCAGTCTTATGGGATGGACTGGGCCGGGAGGCAAATCGGTCTGGCACCCCCATAAAGCAGATGGGCAGGGCCGCCATCAGGGGGGACAAGCCATACATATGTAGGGGACCCGGGCATCCCGAGGGGCCCAGACGGCGGACCCCAACCAATGAGTTGTTGTGCTACCCCATAGCCAAACAGGAAGTGTGAGGAAATCTCTGCAAATTAAGGGAATCCACCCCCCAAAAAGTCCTAAGAACTAGTGTTCCCAATGTAAAATTTCAAGGTGGGTCCTAAATAGGAAGGGGTGTGGCCTTGACAGGAAGGGGTGGCTCATTTTTAAATTAAGGGGTGCACAAGTTTAGTCAGGCCTAGGACAGCACAAAACCTAAATACACTGCTGTCCTCCCCCCCCCACTATTTTTACTTTGGCCCCTCATTTTAAATCATAGACCATGCACTTAATCACCCCTATTGTATCACATATATTTGTTGGTATTATCTCCTATTTTCACTGGTCTTAATGTCATTTTTCTAGATGGGCACTAGTGGTATGGATCTATTCACATGTGGCATATCCATTGGTTACAACCTCAGGTCCAATGACCCGGTGCTGGCAGTTCCATCAAGGGTGCCTTGGTGTTGCCACCTCAACTCCCGTGCCTGATGCCCGTTGTCCGGTTGGTGGCCCCGTGTCTAGGTGCAGACTCTCAGGTGTCATGGTGAGTCGGATCGACTTATCATTTCATTTCTTTTATTAGCTCCTCTTCCCCCCTCTCCATTGATATACCCATTTTAGCAGTTCTTAACCTTCCTAACATTTGTTATAGAATACCGATTATACATCAGCCCCTGATGAGTGGCGGAGGCCACGAAACGCGCCGAGCTATAGAATTTTGCCCGGTTTACCTTTCCAAGACTAAAGAAGCACTTACCAATAGGTTCTAATGGATTGCACCTTTGTAATTTTATCATGTTATATTTTGTGGAGACATACGAGAGTGTGTTTTGATTTCCTGATATGTATATATAATATGAACCAATAGATTACCATGGTGTTACTATCATGTTCCCTTGTTTACTACGTATGGAATAAAAGATGCTTGATTTTATCTACTGTATCTGTTATGCATTGTTATACTGCAAAATGGTTCTAGTTTACAGTGTGCCAGTCTGACACACTCCCATTATGATATCTCTCTGGGTGCCAGCTTCACACAAAGTGCCAACCCCTATTTTGTCTTTTGCATTGCAAAATTATCAGGGATGGAGGTACCGCCATTTTTTGGCTGTACACCTCATATAAAGTCCCAAACAAACCCAACCCCCCTCCTTTTTAGATTCTGAGCTATTGAGTATTGAAGGCTGAGGCACCCAAGAAACTAGGATCTTCTCATGGAGGTCTCCTTTAAACTTTTCTTACTCAATGGGCGTATAAAGATTTACATTTCCCGCCATTCCAATTTATTTACTTTGCTAAGTCTTTGGGCTTGTCTGACTTCAAAGACTGCCTTCCATGAGGGAAGTCTCCCTCCTTAAGGGGTTCATCTCCATCTGTTACTCCATGCTGGTGGCCGTCTTTCTGCGGGGCTACCCTACGGGGGTGATTGATAAATGGGAAAGAGATGTGGGGGCTTTTGAAGATGACCAGTGGGAGGAGGTGTTGCAGGTGGTAGTGACCAGCTCTCTTAACGTGGCCCAGAGGCAGGGGAGGGCTGCAGCCTTAGGCCTGGGGGGCAAGTCCAGTCAAGTGGTCCATTGAACCACCGAATCAGCTCACCATCCATGCCCAGCAGGTTTTAGAACGGATATTGATGTTATGAAGCAAGACAAATATGATACAATGTGGTAGCATAATTTATGTTAATAGCAACAAAGGAGGATTAACAAAAATAATGCATCAATGCCCACCAATGCAGCCTCATCAGTGCCCATCAATGCAGCCTCATCAGTGCCACCTCATCAGTGCCCATCAGTGCAGCCTGACCAGTGCCCATCAGTGCAGCCTGACCAGTGCCCATCAATGCAACGTTACCAGTGCCCATCAATGCAGCCTCACCAGTGCCCATCAATGCAGCCTCATCACTGCCTATCAGCTCAGCCTCATCAGTGTCCATCAATGCAGCCTCACCAGTGTCCATCAATGCAGCCTGATCAGTGCCCATCAATACAGCTGCACCAGTGCCTATCAATGCAGCCTCACCAGTGCCTATCAAATGCAACCTGATCAGAGCCCATCAATGCAGCCTCGCCAGTGCCAATCAGCACAGCCTGATCAGTGCCACTCATTGCAGCCTGATCAGTGCCCATCAATGCAACCCGATCATTGCTCATTAATGCTGCCTCGCCAGTGCCCATCAGCACAGCTTGATCAGTACAGCCTGATCAGTGTCCATCAATGCAGCCTCACCAGTGCCCATCCAATGCAGCCTGCAATGCAGAGAGGAGCCGGATTACACAGAGCGGGGATCTCCCCTGTAATCCGGTGGCGCCCCCCCCCCCCCAGGCAGCCCAATGGGCCCAGCGGGATCCATGGTAGGGCTGGCCCTGGGCACCCTCCCCTTGCCTGCAGCTAGTTGGTGGCTGCTCCCCTGGCCCCTACTTCCTGTGTGAGCGGGCAGTGGCTACCGACCATTTTGAATGTAAGTTAGGGTTGCCCGGGGGGCAATTGCCACCCTGCCCCCCAGCCCAGCCCTCCCCTGCGCAGAGGGTATCACAGCTATACTTAGTTCTTAGAGTGCACCTAACGCCTGCCCCATTGTGTGGGATGGGACTGAGAGAAAATCCCAGCTGTACTAGATGCCTCAGGGACCATGGGGATTTGATTCACTTACTCTGGCGGTGTCCAAAGCTTCATTTATACTGGACCGGGGTGGTGGATACGGTTAACTCGGTATTCCGGGTGACTGTGCCTAGGGACCCGAAACAATGTATACTGGGTATCTTGGATGACTTACCTGTTGAAGAGCTTACTAGGACGGCCGTAGCTAGAGCTCTTTTTCAGGCCCCTATATTAGTATTGAGGCATTGGAAGTCTGAGGATCCCCCTATGCTCAAAGAATGGATAGGGTATATGGGAAATATGCTTAGGATGGAGAAATATATATACCAGCACAGGGGATGCCCCCCAGAGATTCAACAAAATATGGGACCTATGGCTAGATACTCCGGGACTGTCACCGACAGAATTATTAATGGATAGAATACTGGGGTAAGGGCATATTGCTCAACTTATTAACCTATAGGCCTCAAACTTACGGGCAGATGCCCCATTACCCCCCGGCTGGGGGTGTGGTGGACGGTGTACACTTTGAAGGCAGGGGGGGGGGGGGGGGACGATGGAGAAAGGCAAGGTGTTGGTGTGGTAGGGGGATACTTGATTGAACAGTATATGGCAGGGTGCTTCTTTATTGCTAGTGGTGTTAATGTGAATGCTTAGGTAAGCAGGACTGTGAAACGTTGATTGTGTCACTTGTTACATGGCCTTTGCAAAGGAAATGAAGCAACGACACTGTTAATGCATCTTGATGTAACTGTGCCTGTCTTACCTGTTCTTATAAATCAAAATAAAGTCTCTTTGATTAAAAAAAAAAAGACTGCCTTCCATTCCCGTTCCTTGATTTTCATCAAATAAATATTCCTGTGCTTTTTACAGACTTACCAGCCACACAAAACCAATGGGCAGGTAATCGTATGGCTCAAGGACATGGGTGCTCGTCCATAGCCAGTGTTGGTGCCAGATGGTCTATTTAACCGCTTGCCGACCGCTGGTCGGCAATTGACGGCGACAAGATGGCTCCATTGCGCAAATCGCCGTCATATGACGGCGGCTGCGAGATCGAGCCCAGTGAGGGCGCGCGCGCAGCCGGAGGCGTGCCCGCGCGCTCACTGTGTCCGGGGAGGGCCAGGGAGCGGGTGCGGCGGATTCGATCTCCGCCGGCCACCCGCGATGCCCCCCCGGAGTGAAAGAACGGAGGTCTGTGTAAGTAAACACGGACCTCTGTTCTGTGAGAGGGGGAAGGGCTGTGATCACAGCCTTCCTCTACATGGAGGCTGTGATCACTTCCCTTCCCCAGCTAGGGCAGCCCCCACACAGTTAGAACGCCCAGGGAACACAGGTAACCCTTAAAGCGCCCCCTGCAGGTTAACCCCTTCACTACCACTGCCATTACTAGTAAAAAATAAAAAAAAAAATAAAAACCCCAGAAATGAATTCTCATCATCCGTAAACGCGACCACTTTTGCGCAAACCAATCAATAAACGCCGATTGCAATTTTTTTTTTATCACAAATATGAGGAAGAATATAAATCGGCCAAAACCGATGGAAAAAAATTTTTTTATATTTTTTTTGGATTTGTATTTTAGCAAAAAGTAAGAAATTTGTTTTTTTTTGCAAAATTGTCGCTTTTCTTTTGTTTATAGCGGCGATCAGAAATGACGCAGCGGTGATTAAATACCACCAAAAGAAAGCTCTATTTGTGGGAAAAAAATGACGCAAATTTTGTTTGGGTACAACGTCGCACGACCGCGCAATTTTCAGTTAAAGCGACGCAGTGCCGAATCGCAAAAAGGGCTCTGGTCCTAAAGGGGGAAATCCTTCCGGGGCTGAAGTGGTTAAAGGAGGCACTAACTCAGTGTCAGCTCTGATTGGTCTTGAACTTGTCTTCTGTGTCCTGCATCGGATTCCCCTTACTGACCTGGCTCTCCCCTGGCCTGATCTGAGCTTCTGCTCTGTACCACTGAAGACCATTTGCTGACCTTGGCTTCATCCACAACCCTATTCAGCTTATGATTCTGAACCTCACTGCCCGCTCACTGCTGACCCAGCCTACCTCTGTTACTCCACTGCTGTCTCTGATTTGGCTCCCCACCATTACTGAGTGCCAGCTTTGGACATATCCAGGATTAGCCTAGTAATGTGTGCTCCTTCCACCTGGTCGCTGGGATCGCTTGTGGACTCCACCCTCCCAAATTTGAGGCTATCCTTTGACTTCTGCTGATTCCCCTCAAGGTGCTGCTGTTTACTCAACAGATGCTCCAGGCCTGATGTTCTTCTGGATCTCCTAGGTTTGCATCCCAGGTTCTGCTATCAATATCTATTGGCATTAGTGTTCCTCCCATCCTTTGGAATTATCTGTTCCACTTCCAGAGGTGCTTGGGTCAGAGACACAAGGAAGCCCAACCTCGTCATTTCAGTCTCCTATCAAGTACATGACACTTTGGAGTTGATTTATAGGGATGGGCCTGCGGTTCGAGTCGAACGTAAGTCCAACCCGTTCGGCGAATCTAGAACATTATGGGGCGTTTGCAGTGACTTTGCCACTGCGGAGTGCCCCATAATGCATTGCGCGCAGACGGCGCGCACAGCTCCTCCCGGTTGGGAGGGCTCCTGCCGTCTGCACACTTTTTACTCTGACGGTTTATTTAAATGGGCAGGGCCACCTGGCGATGTAAGCGAGCGACCCCGCCCCTTCTGATGTCATGTGACGTCAGCGGGGGCGGGTCACGTGCGTACGTCACCGAGTGGCCCCACCCTGCCATATAAATAAACCGTCACAACAAACCGAGCTCAGTCGGCGGGAGCCCTCCCATGGAGGAGGAGCTGTTGTGGCTTTTTCTTCATTTTTTCTCGGGTCCGTCGCTTGCTGGACGATTGATGATGGATTACAACAGGGACACTTATTTTTATTTTTTAATAAAGGAATTGTCTCCTGAAGTTTTTTCTTTTTTTGACATTTTTTGGTGAATTAGTAGAGGTATGATGTATCCAATACTAATTCACATGGGGGGGTCGGGATCTGGGGGCCCCCTTATTATTTGCCGCCCGCAGACCCCCACAACCACAGCCCAGGGTTGTGGGGACGAGGCTCTTGTCCCCATCAACATGAGGACAAGGTGCTTTGGGGCCCCGCCCGCCCCAAAGCACCCATACTCTCCATGTTGAGGGCATGTAGCCTGGTACGGTTCAGGAGGGGGGGCCCTCGCTCGTCCTCCCCACCCCCTATTCTGGCTGTCCAGGTTGCATGCTCAGATAAGGGTCTGGTTTGGATTTTCGGGGGGGCCCCACGTCAATTTTTTTTAAAATTTTAGCGTGGAGTTCCCCTTTAAATCCAAACCAGACTTGAGGAGCCTAGGAGAGGGGGGGGGGGGCCCTACGCAATTTTTTTCAGTAATTTTTCTGTATAATACTGGGAGCCGGCAATACATTACAGCCGCGATTTTAAATGACAATTTTTCCTTCACAAATGTCATTTTGCTCTGGCTATGTTCTAAACATCAGAGATGCGCCCTTTTACAGGCAGACTAAGGGGACCCCCCAGGCACAATATTTAAAGTAATATTTCATTTTAATTGTTATACTTTAAGTATTATTAAAATCACTGCTTCTCACAAAACGATTGATTTAAATACTTTTTTTCATTGATCCATGTCCCCTAGGGCAGGACCTGGGTCCCCATACACTTTTTAGGGCAATAACATCACATATAAGCCTTTAAAATTAGGACTTTTGATTTTTCATGTTCGGGTCCCATAGACTTTAACGGTGTTCAAACATTCGCACAAATTTTTTGCCCGTTCTGGTGCGAACCAAACGGGGGGGGGGGGGGATTGGGTGTTCGGCCCATCCCTATTGATTTACTAAATCTGGAAAGTGCAAAATCTGGTGCAGCTGTGCATGGTAGCCAATGAGCTTCTACTTTCAGTTTATTCAATTAAAGTGGTTGTAAAGGCTCAAGGTTTTTTACCTTCATGCATTCTATACAGCCCTCCTAATACTTACCTGAGCCCGATCCAGTGTGTACTAGAGCAGCAGCTCATCAGGTCTGTTCCTCCTCAATGGCTCCCACTACTGTCAATCACAGCCAGGGAGCAAATAAGGAGAAGGTGGGGGCATGGTTGAGCCACGATCCATGTGTGAATGGACACACAAAGCAGAGGCTTGGGAGTTCCCCCATAGTAAGCTGCTTGCTATGGGGGCACTCGGCAGGGGGGAGGCGCCAGGAATGCGGTGGTGGGAGATATATAAACGGCGTGCAAGGAGCCTGTGGGGTAGTGCATGGTGGAAACTAATGGAGGACTAGTTTGAGAGCAAAAGATAACATCTGTAGAATTTACCTGAGAAAACTTAACTCTTAGGGCGCCTCTGGGAGCTGAAGTTGGGGAAAAGTGTGCAGCCCTGGCAGCAGGAGTATGGGCAGCTAAGGTTAAAAGTGGATGGCCCATCAGAAATTTTGGGGCCCCTTAGACACCAACAGTTCCCAGGGCCCGTCCACTGGCCATCCCATCACATCCGCCCATCCGCCCACTGGCCAGGGGTGTGCACATATTGCAGCCACATGGGAATTATACACCCTGGCACACTTACCAGTTGTAGCCTGCCAAGCATGACCCATTCAAGTGAAGTGAAGTGTGCAATGCATGCTAGTGTGGGATCCAAGGGGTTAAAAAAAAAAGCATCACAGCCTGTCCCGATGCTTGCAATAAGACCTTGCACCGAACCATAGGTGATGGAGGTCCCAAACTTGGATCAACTGTGGTCCAGGGGGGCCTCTCCATGTGCCCCAAGTTTGGTATTTTTATCACCTATGGTTCGGGAGAATGGTGCCCCCAAACCGGGTGCCCCCCTCCCATAGACTCCAATGTTAAGTCCGAAATTCACTCGACAATTGCCGGTCAATGACTGGTCACTTTGGGGACGGCAGAACCATAGGTGCTGGAGGTCCCATACTTGGACCAGTTGTTACCCAGGGGGCCCTTTCTATGTAACCCAAGTTTGGTATTTTTATCAGCTATGATTCTGGAGAACGGTGTCCCAAAACCAGGTGCCCCCCTCCCATAGAATGTTAAAGACTGCTAAAGTCTTTGTTGTAGGGGCCTCTTGAGACACTGGGGCCCCTTACAACAGTACTGCCTGTACCCCCACTGTACACTCCCAGTGTCTGGAGGTAGCTGATGGGCCTGGTGTAATACTGTGTGTCTCTGACTCCAGGGTACCAGAATAAGAGGAGACATGCTGCCAACTGAAGCTTGAAATAGGTAGTAGGAGACCTCCTTTTAGGGGTTTTGTAGCCCCCTAACACTTTGGGGTTGTGAACAGGATGGAGCAAGAAGAGCTCACAAGTCCTGAATTGGTTGATATTTTTTTAGTGCTTATTAAGGGTTAGAGGTAGAACATTTTGAATAAGGTTCCTTTGTGTCCTCCAGAGGATGATGGATAAAGTTCGAAGTCAACCGTCGTACAGAGGAGAATAAGACCATGGGACCTCAGTCTCTGTGTGTCATAATGTGGTCCGGGTAGTCGATGGAGGTCTGTGACCCTCACATGTCACCCCCATGTCCGTCATGACAACATTCCCCGGGGTCACAGAGTTCTCCGGGGATGTTGTTTCTGAAATCGTCAGAAATTGTAAGATACCCTCCCCCCGTGGACCAAAACCCTGTGGCAAGAGGTCTTAGTATCGACTATTTTTATGGTTTGAACCCAATGTATCTTTCCCGGGGGACCCATTGTTGACCA
>BLSH010408190.1:114209-124589 GCA_018402905.1 Glandirana rugosa
ATTACTGGGTGGCCACCCTGCTGGATCCCCCGTTACAAGGACAACGTGCCGTCCTTAATCCCCTCACTGGAGCGTGAGAGGAAGATGCGCGACTACAAGCGCACACTGGTAGAGGCGCTGCTGAGGGCATTCCCAAATGATACCGGGGGCTCAGCGGAAGCACAAGGTGAAGGTAGAGGAGGAGGAGGAGGTAGAGGCCACCAACGCAGCTGTGCCACCGCCAGCACCTCAGAAGGCAGGGTTAGCATGGCTGAAATGTGGCAAAGCTTTGTCAGCAGCCCGCCACAACAAACAGCACCACCAGCCGATAGACAACGTCTTAGAAGGAGGCAGCATTTCAGCAACATGGTGCAAGAGTATGTGGGCACACGCCTACACGTACTGCCTGATGGGTCTGCCCCATTCAACTTCTGGGTCTCCAAGTTGGCCACATAGCCTGAGCTTGCCCTTTATGCCTTGGAGGTGCTGGCCTACCCTGCAGCCAGTGTATTGTCGGAACGTGTGTTTAGCACGGCAGGGGGCGTTATCACAGACAAGCGGAGCCGCTTGTCCACATCCAATGTGGACAAGCTAACCTTTATTAAAATGAATCAGGCATGGATCCCACAAGACTTGTCTGTACCTTGTGCAGAATAAACATTTAGACCGGACTCACACAGCCATTCATATACTTCTTTTTTTGAATAGGCCTCAATACAAAAAAAAAAACCATGTTGGCTACCTCCTCCTACCCTTACCCCCATTTTACTTCCTTTTGCAGCCCTCTAGGGCTTTCCAGGACTTTGTTACAGCCATTTTTGTGCCTAAAAGTTCGGGTCCCCATTGATTTCAATGGGGTTCGTTGTCCGTGCGATCGTTCGGGTTCCGTCCGGACCCAGACCCGGACTTTGTCCCGAAGTTCGGCCGGACCAGCAGAACCCGAACTTCCAGAGGTTCGTTCAACTCTACTCAGGAACCGATCCATTACCACACGTTCCACAATCTTTGGTGCTGTCAGAGTTTCAGGTTGCAGCCACTTCCTGCCCAGGTGAATGAGATCATACATTTGCGACCTGGGGGGGCTTTTCAAGTTGGAAAGTCCAGTTATGCACATGCTGAGCCCGGACAGCCAGTGTGACACCCAGCCATGCCAATATTTCTGTTTTTAATACAACATAGTGTTTTGCTTGGTCCGGCTCTAAGTCATAATACGCTTTCTGCGATTCACCAGCCAATAGAGGAGCCACCAATCCAGCCCATTGTTCCTTAGGCCACTTTTCTCTTTCTGCAGTCCTTTCAAATGTGGTCAGAAACACTTCAGGGTCATCCTCTCCAGTCATTTTTGGCAATAAACGGCTCACACAAAATGATGATGTTTTACTGGAACCACTCGCCTCACTGGTCTGCGGACGTTGTTGTGTTATGGCATCCATTAGCTGTTGAAGTCTCTGCTCTTGTTTCTGCAACAGCTCAATTAAGCGAGCCTCAGATTGCTGCTGGGCTCCCATATATTGCTGGAGAGCTCGCTGCTGATTAGCGTTTGCTTGTTGTAGACTAGCATTCGTTTGTTGTTGGTTAGCATTCGTTTGTTGCTGACTAGTATTTGCTACAGCAAGCTGTCTCAGCATTTCTTCCATGCTGGCCTTTCACAAAAGAAAACTGCCCCTGGCTTCCTCCACCACTGTAAGGGGGTTCACTCGGCAGCGGGTGTGTTTGACCCCCTGGAAGGGTTCACTACACAATTTAGGCACAGCGAGACAGCAGTTTCAGATGAAAACAAAAAGGCAGTTTATTCTCACTAGTTACAATGTGAAAAAACAGCCAAACAAAAACAAACAACAAAATAAATCCTAGGCCACTTGGCCACTGACTACACAATAGGTTTTCCTTGTCTGTCTGCTGGGCACAGCCTACCGCTGTACGTAGCTCCTACCTCTCACTGGGCAGCTCAGCCACACAGGCTTCTTACCAGACACGCTGTTACACTCCCCAGTCTGTTGACCTGACACAGAACCTGGTTCCAGGGTGGAGCACTCATCTATCCCTGCTGGGAGTTCTTGTAGAGGCCTTAATGAGCCAACTCAACCCAGCTTCGCTCATTACCTCTACACCTGCAAGACTCCTCTTAGTGGTATAAAACTGCATACAGCTTAAATCTAGGGCAAATGTACCTGCCATCCTGCACGCAACCTGGCGTCTTTACCCGCCTGCTGTCACAATATATATATATACAGTATCTCACATAAGTGAGTACACCCCTCACATTTTTGTAAATATTTTATTCTATCTTTTCATGTGACAACACTGAAGAAATGACACTTTGCTACAATGTAAAGTAGTGAGTGTACAGCTTGTATAACAGTGTAAATTTACTGTCCCCTCAAAATAACTCAACACACAGCCATTAATGTCTAAACCGCTGGCAACAAAAGTGAGTACACCCCTAAGTGAAAATGTCCAAATTGGGCCCAATTAGCCATTGTCATGTGACTCTTTAGTGTTACAAGGTCTCAGGTGTGAATGGGGAGCAGGTGTGTTAAATTTGGTGTTATCGCTTTCACTCACTCATACTGGTCACTGGAAGTTCAACATGGCACCTCATGGCAAAGAACTCTCTGAGGATCTGAAAAAAAGAATTTTTGCTCTACATAAAGATGGCCTAGGCTATAAGAAGACTGCCAAGACCCTGAAACTGAGCTGCAGCACGGTGGCCAAGACCATACAGCGGTTTAACAGGTCAGGTTCCACTCAGAACAGCGCCTCACCATGGTCGACCAAAGAAGTTGAGTGCAGTGCTCAGCGTCATATCCAGAGGTTGTCTTTGGGAAATAGACGTATGAGTGCTGCCAGCATTGCTGCAGAGGTTGAAGGGGTGGGGGGTCAGCCTGTCAGTGCTCAGACCATACGCCGCACACTGCATCAAATTGGTCTGCATGGCTGTTGTCCCAGAAGGAAGCCTCTTCTAAAGATGATGCACAAGAAAGCCGCAAACAGTTTACAGAAGACAAGCAGACTAAAGACATGGATTACTGGAACCATGTCCTGTGGTCTGATGAGACCAAGATAAACTTATTTGGTTCAGATGGTGTCAAGCGTGTGTGGCGGCAACCAGGTGAGGAGTACAAAGACAAGTGTGTCTTGCCAGTCAAGCATGGTGGTGGGGGTGTCATGGTCTGGGGCTGGATGAGTGCTGCCGGCACTGGGGAGCTACAGTTCATTGAGGGAACCATGGGTGCCAACATGTACTGTGACCTACTGAAGCAGAGCATGATCCACTCCCTTCGCAGACTGGGCCGCAGGGCAGTATTCCAACATGAGAATGACCCCAAACACTCCTCCAAGACGACCGCTGCCTTGCTAAAGAAGCTGAGGGTAAAGCTGATGGACTGGCCAAGCATCTCCAGACCTAAACCCTATTGAGCATCTGTGGGGCTCCTCAAACAGAAGGTGGAGGAGCGCAAGGTCTCTAACATCCACCAGCTCTGTGATGTCCTCATGGAGGAGTGGAAGAGGACTCTAGTGTGCTCCAATATTCCGATCTTCAAAAGGGGGCACCAGTTACATAGAAAAATGGACTTCAAATAAAACCTTTCCATTTTCAAAAAATAAAGAGACACCTACCATAAAACTATATATACAGCAATATTTCATAAAAATCGAGCGCAATTAAAAACTGCAGGAGTTGTACAAACCATTCAAGTCACACGTGTAGTCCGTTTCCCAAATCAAAGATGGCCGCTGCTAGATTGTAAATGCGCTATAGCAGGGATATGCAATTAGCGGACCTCCAGCTGTTGCAAAACTACAAATCCCATCATGCCTCTGCCTCTGGGTGTCATGCTTGTGGCTGTCAGAGTCTTGCTATGCCTCATGGGACTTGTAATTCTGCAACAGCTGGAGGTCCGCTAATTGCATATCCCTGCGCTATAGTGTGTGTTTCTGCTCTACCCTATGCGTTTCGTCCTACATGGCATCATCAAGGGCATCAATAATATTATTAACTGACTGGATTGTGCTGCAATATTCTGATCTTCAAAAGGGGGCATCAGTTACATAGAAAAATAAACTTGAAATAAAACCTTTCCATTTTCAAAAAATAAAGAGACACCTTCCATAAAACTATAAATACAGCAATATTTAATAAAAAATCGACCGCATTTACAAACTGTAGGAGTTGTACAAGCCATTAAAATCACATGTGTAGCCCGTTTCCCAAATCAAAGATGGCCGCTGCTAGATTGTGCATGTGCTATAGCTTGTGTTCCTGCTCCGCCCTATGCGTTTCGTCATACATGGCATCATCAAGGGCATCAAAAATATTATTAACTGGAGTGTGCTCCAATATTCAGATTTTTTTAAAGAGGGTACCAGTTATGTAGAAGAATGGACTTGAAATAAAACCTATTTTCATGACATACCTTTTTTATAGCCAGTTATGTCATCCCTGTTTCTCTGTGCTGGAGTCTGCTCTAATATTCTGATCTTAAAAAGGGGGCACCAGTTACATAGAAAAATGGACTTGAAATAAAACCTTTCCATTTTCAACAAATAAAGAGACCCCCTTCCATAAAACCGTAAATACAGCAATATTTAATAAAAATCTAGTGCAATTACAAACTATAGGAGTTGTACAAGCCATTCAAATCACATGTGTAGTCAGTTTCCCAAATCAAAGATGGCCGCTGCTAGATTGTGCATGTGCTATATAGTGTGTGTTCCTGCCCTGGCCTACGCGTTTCGTCATATAGGCATCATCAGGGGCACCAAAAATATTATTAACTGACTGGAGTGCGCTCCAATATTCTGATCCTCAACAGGGGACACCAGTTACGTAGAAAAATGGACTTGCAATAAAACCTTTCCATTTTCAAAAACGAAAGAGACACCTTCCATAAAACCGTAAATACAGCAATATTTAATAGAAATCGCGCACTTACAATCTGTAGGAGTTGCACAAGCCATTCAAATCACACATGTAGTCCGTTTCCCAATCCCAAATTAAAGATGGTAGCTGCTAGCTTGTGCATGCACTATAGTGTGTGTTGCGGCTCTGCCCTACGCGTTTCATCATATATGGCGTCATCAGGGTCGCCACAAATATTATTAACTGTGCTCCGATATTCTGATCTTTAAAAGGGAGCCCCAGTTACATACATGGACTTGAATTAAAACCTTTCCATTTTCATGACTAACCTTATTTTATAGCCAATTATGTCATCCCTGTTTCTCTGTGCTTCTCTATGCAATTCAGGGAGATCAGAACTGGTGGGAGGGGCCGGCTGTACAGAGCTTCCTGAAAACATCTCAGCACCCGGCCTCAGTACTCCTCTCAAAAGACCTCAGCCCTGATGCAAGCAGTGGGAGGAGTTGTGCAAATGTTGAAATGCCTTAACCACTTGCCGACCACCGACGGCGACAAAGTGGTTGGATATCGCAAACCACCGGGGAGCCGTGATCATTCCCCTCCCCCTGCCAGCCCAGCCCCCATACAGTTAGAACACACTGAGGGGACACAGTTAACCCTTAGAACGCCCCCTCCAGGTTAACCCCTTCACTGCCAATGGCATTAACACAATGCATTTATATAGCATTGATCGCTGTATAAATGCCAATAGTGCCAAAAAAGTGTCAAAATGGTCCGACATGTCCGCTGAAATATCGCAGTACCGCTAAAACTCGCAGATCGCTGCCATTACTAGTAAAAAATAAAAATAAAATAAAAACCCCATAAATGAATTCTCATCATCCGTAAACGCGGCAACTTTCGCGCAAACCAATCAATAAATGCAGATTGCGATTTTATTTACCAAAAATATGAGGAAGAATATAAATCGGCCAAAACTGATGAAAAAAAATGTTTTTTTATATATTTTTTTGGGATTTGTATTTTAGCAAAAAGTAAGAAATTTGATTTTTTTTTGCAAAATTGTCGCTCTTCTTTTGTTTATAGCGGCGATCAAAAATGACGCAGGGGGGATAAAATACCACCAAAAGAAAGCTCTATTTGTGGGAAAAAAAGGACGCCAATTTAGTTTGGGTACAACGTCGCACGACCGCGCAATTGTCAGTTAAAACGACGCAGGGCCGAATCGCAAAAAGTGCTCTGGTCCTAAAGTGTGAAATCCTTCCGGGGCTGAAGTGGTTAATGGATGGGTGTCAGTTTGGAGGAGTGGGCGTTCCTAGGCAGGATATATTTGCATGCAGACCGCCCACATGTAATGCTGAGCCTTCATGATTGAAATCCAATGAACGTCCTCCAGTCTGGTACAAGCATAGGCGTGCGCAGCCTATTGCATTAGGGCACCCCAAAGCCCAAACACACATGCATGTATATACTGTATATATATATAGTGCTGTAGGGCAATGGGCAGTGTCAGTAGAGCAGTGGACGGTGTCAGTAGGACAGAAATTGGTGTCAGTAGTTTATTTTTATTGTTACAATTTTATTTTTTTTTTATTATTTTTTACAAATTTTTTTTTTTTTTTTTTATTAAAAACTTTTTATTATTTTTTTTTCACAACTTTTCAGGAGCCCCATTGGGGGGACTTTGGTGAAATATCAGGGGTCTAGACCCCTGATGTCTCACTTTTGAGAGAAAGGAGGACAGAGATTCCTCAGTCTCTTTCTCTGCAGCAAAGCAGCAGGGGGAATCTGCGCTGCACAGGGTGATTAGGGTGTGCCCATGCACACCTGGCAAACCCTGTGCGCATACCTATGGGTACAAGACTGAAGGGAAGGCCGATGGTCAGATTGATGAATACCTTCGCTGACTCCCTTCTGCTTCTAGAGTTTCCACTGCAAGCCTCACTTCAACCTTCAGCTGTCACGTCAGTTCACTTAATGATTTCATAACTAAAGTGCGTAAAATAATTCATTCTTTTTTTGGTGGATATATATTTTGGAAGGTTTCGTTCTTAGATTGTCGCGGAGTGAAAGACGCCTGTAAAATATTTACAGATGTCAGAAAGGAAGCGCTGGCGATATGGATCACCTGGCGTTCCCGCGCCCCCGAGGCATCATTTGGCGCGACGAGAGCGAGCGTCTCAGGTCACAATTTAAATCTTTCCTCGATGCTGATAAAAGCAGATAAACATCAAAGCCCGGTGGTTTATCGCCGCCCGGGAAATGGGAAATTAAACTTTGTCTCGGTGTGTTATTGCGCCCCGCGCTCCGCCAATTAAAAGTCCATTGATTCCCCGCTTTTTATGAGGCAAAAATATCTATATTTGAGCGGAGCTCCTTCCATGTTTGCACTTTTTGCTTAAAAGCCTTTTACGTTGTTGCGAGAAAAAGCCGATAATAAGGCCGGTGTCAGGATGAAGAATTGGGGTATTAGCTAAAAAGAAACAATTTTCTCTACACGTTTCCGCTCGTTACAGCGAGGGCAGAAATTACGAGGAGGACGCGGCTTTGGTTCCTGACCCGGGCGCCAAGACCGAATACATGGAAAACGCGGCATATTTATATATAGGACCCAAATTGATATTAAATTCTTTATTTTTTTATTTTCATGCTTTGTGCCCCACTCACCTCTCCTGGGATCCAGCGCTGGATCTCCTCTCCAACACTCTGGCCAATCAAGAGTCAGCTCTCCTGACTGATGCCACTTTAGTATCACTATGCTTTGGCTGAGCCTCCCTGCTGCTGTACTTACCCCGTGCCTCAAAAATATCACCCCTACACCCCAGCATCATCTAGTGTTTCCCGTGCGCCCCTGTGTATCCCTGTGCCTCCAAATATCCCCAGTGTACCCCTGTGCCTCCAAACATCCCCAGTGTACCCCTGTGCCTCCAAACATCCCCAGTGTACCCCTGTGCCTCCAAGTATCCCCAGTGTACCCCTGTGTCTCCAACCATCCCCAGTGTACCCCTGTGCCTCCAAACATCCCCAGTGTACCCCTGTGCCTCAAAACATCCCCAGTGTACCCCTGTACCTACAAACATCCCCAGTGAACCCCTGTGCCCCCAGACATTCCCAGTGAACCCCTGAACCTCCAAACATCACCAGTGTACCCCTGTGCCTCCAAATATCCCCAGTTACCAGTGCACCCTAATGTCATCAAGTGTGTCCTGTTAGCTTCCATACCTCCAAGTGTCACCAGTGTACCCCAGTGTCATCTACTGCACCCTGCATGCCCCTGTGCCTGCAAGTGTCCGCCAGCATCACCTAGTGTTCCCTGTGTGCCCCCATGGCTCCAGGTGTTACTAGTGTCCCTCTAGTGTTCCCTGTGCACCCCCCATGCTTCCAAGTATCACCAGTGTACCCCAGTGTCATCTAGTGTGCCTCCAAGTGTCACCAGTACACCCGGTGTTGTCTGGTGCACCCTGAGCTTCCAAGTGTCACCGGTGTCATCTAGTGTGCCCTTTGTGCCCCTGAACCTCCAAATGTCACCAGTGTACTTCAGTGTGATGCAGTGCATCCTGTGTGCCCCGCACCTGCAAGTGTCCTCCAGCATCATCTAGAGTTCCCTGTGCACCCCTATGGCTCTTGGAGTCACCAGTGTACTCCAGTGTCATCTAAGGGGCCCCTTGGGCCCCCTTGCTTCCAAAGTGTACCTCAGTGTCATCTAGAGCACCCTGTATGCCCCTGCACTTGCAAGTGTCTTGCAGCATCATCTAGTGCCCCCTGTGCACCCCTATGACCCCAAGCATCACTAGTATACCCAAGTGTCATCTAATGCACCCTGTGTGCCCCCTCACCTGCAAGTGCACCACAGCATCATCTAGTGTTCCCTGTAGAGTTGAGCGGACACCTGGATGTTCGGGTTCGGCCGAACTTTGCGGAAACGTTCGGGTTCGGTACCGAACGTTACCCGAACTTGACCCCGAACCCCATTGAAGTCAATGGGGACCCAAACTTTTCAGCACAAAAATGGCTGTAAAAAAGTCCTGGAAAGTGCTAGAGGGCTGCAAAAGGAAGTAAAATGGGAGACGTTATTAGATCTACAATCTGTCCCTCAAAGCAGTAGTAATCTCTACCTAGTCCAGTATCAGATCGTTCTGTAAATACCAGAACCCAGAACCCGAACCCGGACTTTTTCTCAAACATTCGGATTTGGGTTCGGGACACGGACACCCGAAAGTTCGGTACGGACCCGAACTTTACAGTTCGGGTTCGCTTAACTCTAGTTCCCTGTGTACCACCTTGTTCCCAAGTGTCACCAATGTATCTAAGTGTCATCTTGTATGCCCTGTGTGCCGCCCAAGCCTCCAAGTGTTACCAGTGTACCATAGCATCATCTACTTTGTTCTGAGCATCCCTGTGCCTCCAAGGGTCACCAGTTAACTTCAGTATCATCTAATGCACCCTGTGTGCCCCAGAGCCTCCAAGTGTTGCCTGTGCACCCCAGTGTCATCTAGTGCATTCTGTGTGCCCCCAAGCCTCCAAGTATCCCCAGTGCACCCCAGTGGCATCTTGTGTTCCCTATGTGCCCCTGTTCCTCCAAGTGTCATGCCAATGCATCACAGAATTTTTTAGTGCATCCATTGACTTCAGTGCAGCCAGAGCGTTCAGTGAAACATGTGAGTTCTCCAATACCAGAGCATCCTGACACTGAACTCTCAAGAGACTTGGACAGCCATCTTGGGTGAGGGAACATTTTAAATAAGTGACCCCATGTAATTTTGGCACACCTCTGGCAAGTGTGTGGTAGGGAGAGGAACCAGCTTGTGAGGGACGGTGCCTAGCACAGGGCAAGGTTCCAGATGAGGAGGGATAGCTCAGGGAAGGCTCCTCCTTCACTTTGTACACCCTGGTAAGCGGTGCAGAGGCATGGAGCCAGTGTAGACTGCCGAACATCATTTAACTATGAAAGAAGGGACATTACCCCTGGTAACAGAAGCTTTAATAAATTTTCCTATCGCACTCCTTCCTGGCAAGAAAGGCTCTCATGTAATAGGGTGCTTCAACAAAATCCAGCTGGGTCCTGGAGATTATTCCTCATGCAACTGTATATATTCGTCAGCACACCAAGGATCCTTGTCCAAAATTTTCTTTTATTGAGAAGATCACATCACAGAGAACTGCAACGTTTCGGAGCCGCGCAGGGCCCCTTCATCAGGCATTACATGCCTGATGAAGGGGCCCTGTGCGGCTCCGAAACGTTGCAGTTCTCTGTGATGTGATCTTCTCAAGAAAAGAAAAT
Organism: Glandirana rugosa; assembly: GCA_018402905.1. Lineage (NCBI taxonomy): Eukaryota > Metazoa > Chordata > Amphibia > Anura > Ranidae > Glandirana > Glandirana rugosa. The sequence goes on from BLSH010408190.1 coordinate 124,334, forward strand.
TTTGGTAACAGAAGCTGTCCTCATACTGTAATGTACTAAGATGGTATATTCTCTGCATTGCTTATATTAGTGCTGAAGATCAGTTATCAGTTGCTGCAACAAACTGTGCACCATTTATATAAATGGCATCAGTACCCTTTATACTGTGTGAGGACAGCTTCTGTTACCAAAATTTACTTTTATTGAGAAGATCACATCACAGAGAATTGCAACGTTTCGGAGCCGCGTCTTATATGGTAGAATCATGTAATGTCAT
>BLSH010408190.1:170233-185579 GCA_018402905.1 Glandirana rugosa
TGCCACAGTCATCCCGTCACCTGCCACAGTCATCCCGTCACCTGTCACAGTCATCTCGTCACCTACCACAGTCATCTCGTCACCTTCCACAGTTATCTCGTCACCTGCCACAGTCATTACTGACACCGTCCACTGCTCTACTGACACCATCCACTGCCCTACTCACACCATCCACTGCCCTACTGACACCATCCACTGCCCTATTGACACCATCCACTGCTCTACTGACACCATCCACTGCTTTACTGACACCGTCCACTGCTCTACTGACACCATCAACTGCCCTACTCACACCATCCACTGCCCTACTGACACCATCCACTGCCCTATTGACACCATCCACTGCTCTACTGACACCATCCACTGCTTTACTGACACCGTCCACTGCTCCACCGATACCGTCCACTTCTCTACTGACACCGTCCACTGCTCTACTGACACCGTCCACTGCCCTACTGACACCGTCCACTGCTCTACTGACACCGTCCACTGCTCTATTGACACCTTCCACTGCTCTACTGACACCATCCACTGCTCTACTGACACTGTCCACTGCCCTACTGACACCGTCCACTGCCCTACTGACACCGTACACTGCTCTACTGACACTGTCCTCTGCTCCACTGACACCATCCACTGCTCTACTGACACCGTCCACTGCTCTACTGACACCATCCACTGCTCTACTGACACCATCCACTGCTCTATTGACACCTTCCACTGCTCTACTGACACCATCCACTGCTCTACTGACACTGTCCACTGCTCTACTGACACCGTCCACTGCCCTACTGACACCGTCCACTGCTCTACTGACACCGTCCTCTGCTCCACTGACACCGTCCACTTCTCTACTGACACCGTCCACTGCTCTACTGACACCGTCCACTGCTCTATTTACACCATCCACTGCTCTACTGACACCGTCCACTGCCCTACTGACACCATCCACTGCCCTACTGACATCGTACACTGCTCTACTGCCACCATCCACTGCTCTACTGACACCATCCACTGCTCTACTGACACCGTCCACTGCTCTACTGACACCGTCCTCTGCTCTACTGACACTATCCTCTGCTCTACTGACACCATCCACTGCTCTACTGACACCGTCCACTGCCCTACTGACACCATCCACTGCTCTACTGACACCGTCCTCTGCTCTACTGACATCAACCTCTGCCTTACTGACACCATCCAGTACCCTACTGTCACCAATCTCTGCCCTACTGACACCATTCACTACACTACTGATACTAATCTCTGCCCTAGTGACACCATCCACTGCTCTGCTGACGCCAACCTCTGCCCTACTGACTGACACCGTCCACTGCTCTACTGGCACCATCCACTGCCTTACTGACACCATCCACTACCCTACTGACACATCCACTGCTCTATTGACACAGTCCACTGCCCTACTGACACCATCCACTGCTCTACTGATACCGTCCACTGCCCTACTGACACCAATCTCTGCCCTACTGACACCATCCACTGCTCTACTGACACCATCCACTACTCTACTAACCCCAACCTCTGCCCTACTGATACCACCCACTGCCCTACTGACACCATCCACTACCCTACTGACACCATCCACTACCCTACTGAAAACAATCTCTGCCCTACTGACACCAACCTCTGCCCTACTGATACCATCCACTGCCCTACTGACACCATCCACTGCTCTACTGACACCGTCCACTACCCTACTGACACCGTCCACTACCCTACTGACACCAATCTCTGCCCTACTGACAACATCCACTGCTCTACTGACACCATCCACTACTCTACTAACCCCAACCTCTGCCCTACTGATACCACCCACTGCCCTGCTGACACCATCCACTGCCCTACTGACAACAATCTCTGCCCTACTGACACCAACCTCTGCCCTACTGATACCATCCACTGCCCTTCTGACATCATCTACTGCCCTACTGACACCATCCACTTCTCTACTGACACCATCCACTGCTCTACTGACACCGTCCACTGCTCTACTGACATCATCCACTGCCCTACTGACACCGTCCACTGCTCTACTGACACCATCCACTACCCTACTGACACCAACCTCTGCCCTACTGATACCATCCACTGACCTGCTGACACCATCTACTGCCCTACTGACACCGTCCACTGCCCTACTGACACCGTCCACTGCTCTACTGACACCGTCCTCTGCCCTACTGACACCATCCACTGCCCTACTGACACCATCCACTGCTCTACTGACACCATCCACTGCTCTACTGACACCATCCACTGCCCTACTGACACCATCCACTGCTTTACTGACACCATCCACTGTCTGCCTACCCCTCTCTGAACTTTTGGTGTACAGATACCGGGTAAAGTAGGGGTGAGTAGGCACTGCTGTGTCACACGTTTCAGAGCCTGCCTTCTGAGGGGAGGAGTTTCAGGAGGCGGAGTCAGCTTGCAGGCAGTAAGATACTTTGGGATATGTAGTCCTTAGAAATGGAGGAGGAGCTGCAAAGCATGCAGGGAATCCAGGAAGTTGTGGAAAGAGACGGCCAGCAGACAGGGAGCACTCACAACATTAAAGGAGATTTTTCAAGTAATCTTATATCGGATTGTCAGTCATAAATATTGTTTGTATCGTTAATAAGTGTTGAAATTATAAAAATGAAAGTATATAATGTGACCAAAGAATTCCTTTAATTATTACAGAGCTATAATAATGTGTCTATTTTATATGTAGCGCTACCCCGCAGGAGCCGCTTAACCACTTCAGCCCCGGAAGGGTTTCTCATGTTAGGACCGGAGCCCTTTTTGCGATTTGGCACTGCGTCGCTTTAACTGACAATTGCGTGGTCGTGCAGCGTTGTACCCAAACGAAATTTGTGTCCTTTTTTCCCACAAATAGAGCTTTCTTTTGGTGGTATTTGATCCCCTCTGCGTCATTTCTGATCGCCGCTATAAACAAAAGAAGAGCGACAATTTTGCAAAAAAACACACATTTCTTACTTTTTGCTAGAATACAAATCCAAAAAAAATATATAAAAAAACATTTTTTTTCACCGTTTCTGGCCGATTTATATTCTTCCTCATATTTGTGATAAAAAAAATCGAAATCGGCGTTTATTGATTGGTTTGTGCAAAAGTGGTTGCGTTTACGGATGATGAGAATTCATTTTTGGGGTTTTTATTTTTTTTTATTTTTTACTGGTAATGGCGGCGATCTGCGGTTTTTAGCGGTACTGCGATATTTCAGCGGACATGTCGGAGCATTTTGACACTTTTTTGGGACCATTGGCATTTATACAGCGATCAGTGCTATAAAAATGCACTGATTACTGTGTAAATGCCATTGGCAGTGAAGGGGTTAACCTGCAGGGGGCGCGCTAAGGGTTAAGTATGTTCCCTGGGCGTGTTCTTACTGTGGGGGGACTGCCCTAGCTGGGGAAGGGAAGTGGTCACAGCCTCCGTATACAGGAAGGCTGTGATCACAGCCCTTCCCCCTTCACAGAACGGAGGTCCGTGTTTACATACACGGACCTCCGTTCCTTCACTCCGGGGGGCATCGCGGGTGGCCGGCGGAGATCGACTCCACCGCACCCGCTCCCTGGCCCTCCCCGACCACAGTGAGCGCGCGGGCGCGCCTCCGGCGGCGCGCGCGCGCTCACTAAGCTTGATCCCGCAGCCGCCGTCGTATGACGGCGTTTTGCGGGAAAGAGCCACCTTGTCGCCGTCAATTGCCGACCAGCGGTCGGCAAGCGGTTAAGTATGTTCAGTCCGTTACTCTGCCTCTCAACCCCAATAACAGCCTCGGTCCCCTCTGGCACACCTGGCAGTAGTGAGCAAGGATTAATGAGAAATACACAGGTTATAGAACACAAATTGTCTTTACTGTAGTATTTCTGTGAAATAACCATTGGCAATGCGTTCAAGGAATACAATAGAAGAACATTAACTGAAGTTATGAGCAATATAGCTCAATAGTACATTTAGGCTGCTTTCAGGGGTTTCAGAACCTTAGAATAACCCCAACAACAGAGAAGACCCTTTAACCACTTCCGGCCCGGCCTATTGACAAATGACGGCCGGGCGGGGTGTTCATTATCCTGACTGGACGTCTATCGGCGTCCTCAGGATAATCCACGTTCGCATGCCCGCGGGGGCGCGCATCGTGGCGATCAGTGGTGCCGTTGGTCACTCTGACCCACCGCATTACCGATCGAGGTAAGCCTTTTACCATGTGATCAGCCGTGTCCAATCACGGCTGATCACAGTGTAAATAGGAAGAGCCGTTCATCGGCTTTTCCTCTGCTCTGCAGACCTGAGCAGCAGAGAGCTGATCGGCTGCCTGTCTGACGGGGGGGGTGGGGGTGTGGGGGCTGCGCTGAACATTTATCAGGCCGTCCAGGACCACCAGGGAGAAAATCGGGAGGCCACCCAGGACCACCAGGGAGCCCCCACTAGACCACCAGGTAAGGGCAATACAGTGCACTGTAGGGATGGCACTGTGCCCATATATGATGCCTTCCAGTGCCATCCCTAACAGTGCTATATGCACCAGTGCTCCACCAGTGCCATGTACCAGTGCCCACCTGTGCCACCTATCAGTGCCCACCATTGCCACCTAACAGTGCCACCTATCAGTGCCCAGCAGTGCCACTTATCAGTGCCCATCAGTGCCCAGTGCCACCTATCAGTGCCGCCTATGAGTGCCCAGCAGTGCCGCATATCAGTGCCACCTATCAGTGCCACCTATCAGTGCTGCATATATGTGCCCCATCATCAGTGCAACCTTATCAGTGCCACCTCACCAGTGCCAATCTTTACTGCCTCATCCATGTCCATCAGTGTAGCCACATCAGTGCCCGTCAGTAAAGGAGAAAATGTATTTATGCAAAGTTTTGTGACAGAAACAAAGAAAAATGTTTTTTTTTTACCTAAAATTTTCTGTCTTTTTTTTTTGTAGCGCAAAAAATAAAAACCGCAGGGGTGTTCAAATACCACCAATAGAAAGCTCTATTTGTGGGAACAAAATGATAAAAAGTTTGTTTGGGTGCAGCGCCGCACGACCGCGCAATTCTCATTCAAAGCGCAACCGCCCTGAAAGTTGAAAATTGGTCTGGGCGGTAAGTGTTCCAAGTGCCTTGTATTGAAAGGGTTAATAACAATAAAGTCACAAAATGGCAAACTGTACGAGATTGGTTACCTTTATTCAAGTTTGGCTCTATGAGTCCAGGCAGGAGGAGAGCAGAAGGCTGACCCTCTCTATGTCAGATCCCTCTCTTCTGTCCCCTGGCACCACAGGCCCAATAACAAACCCTGCATTCAAATCAACAATCAATATCTTAACTTCCCAGATAGGCTGTCCCACGCACTCACTGCATATACAGAGCCCTGGATATATGAGTGCGAGACTGTATGGCAATAGTAACTTCAGTCCCTTTGAATTTAAATAGGTCTTTGAATCTTCAGCTAGCCACTCTCGTTAGTGCACTTAAATTCCAGGATAGCAGGCCTGAATAACATAACTGGCCTGGATCATTAAGTGAAGAATGCAAGATTTTCCTCAGCAGGGTGAAGGGCCAATGGCCTCTGTATACGGTGTCTTTCTACTCAAATTGCCTTGTATCCTGAGGCACTACAAGTATCAGCAAGATGACTACCAGCAGTGATATCTGTATACAGGGTTCAATATAACTCCGTCTGTGCAGTGTTCTTGTTTCCTGCAAATGGGCACAGCCCTTCTCACCCAATCCTTCGATCGATTAAGACCCAAATGAACTTCCTGGGACAGGCACGCTTCCCTGGTGGTGACCGGTCACCTCACCCTGGAACGCTTCTCTATCGGTGCGGGTGCGCCTGGATGTGCACATATAATCCTCTCTCTCTCTCTCAAGCTGGATGTCCAGTCCCAGAGGCCTAAGAGGCAGCACCCCTCTCTTAGGTATTTTCTCTTTCTCTCCCATGCTTTCACTAAACTCCTCCGGTAAACAAGATGGAGTCTCTATCTCCTCCTCTCCCCCAGAGCATGCTTGGCTGTAGTTCACACTCCATACAAAGCTATGGGGCCATCTGGTAATGGGACTTCACATCCCAGAATGCTTTGCAGCTACCTCTTGCAGCTTCTTAAAGTCCCGTTGATTGGCTCCTGTAACTGCTTCTTCTATTGGCTGTTTCTCTCTATGCTTCTAGAAGCACACCAGAGGCAGTGTAATCTGATTATTTTGTGTCTCTGTGTCTCTCTACACAGATTACATTAAGCTCAGTCTGTGAAACAAGAAGCAGGGGCTGACAGGTGCATTTGTCCCTTCTATAAGAGCCTATGTATCTACAGCGGGCAGCTAGCAAAAGCCTCAGATATAGCGGAGCACCCGCTACACACTCCCCCCATCAAAGAACCTTTGGTCCTCCAAAGGAAGTAAAAGTCTGTAACCTCTTAAGAAAAAGCAGATTAGTATACACTGGAAGACAGTTTGCATTTCCATAAGAACCTGGCAGAGGTACCCCCAACGGGCATAGGAGGGATGGTTGTCCTGCCTACAAGCCACCTCAATAGGATTTGCCCAGCTAGATGTGCCAGGGGGTGAGTTAAAGTACAACTAAAGGCAACATACATATATTAGTAAATCCTCATATAAAGACATGAAAGTTACACATGGTAATAAACATAATAAATGAAATTAATATTTTCCTACCATGTAGCTACAATTGTGGTCTGTAATTTCCCATTCTTTTCTTCTTTGCTATACACTGCTAGTGATGGTGGGAGGAGTAGAGCAGAGCAGAGGTCAGATGTTATTTCCTTTCAGTGAAGTGGCTGTCTCTCCCCCCAGTCCTCCAAGCTTTCTATGGTGCTCAGTCTATTTTACATAACACACACCCATCTGCCAATCAATAGCTGGGTGTGTGCTATGTAAAACAGTACAAGTCATCACAGGTTCATTTGCACACAGATCTATCTATTAATCTGTGTGATTCTCCCTGCCTGCTGTCCTCTGCTAATTTGTAAACTAACAGAACAAAATCAAACCTAGGAGCTGGCTGTACAGACAGGGCAGTGGGCGGACAAAGGTGGGACATAGGTGGGAGTGGGTGGGGCTTTGCAGGCCGATTGTGGACGGAGCCTAATCTGGACTTGTATGTAGAGTGAATGGCTGAGATTTCCATGGATATAGGAGCCCCTCCCCCAGTGATGTCAGGACGTTTCTGCAGAGAGATATAGATGCAAATGGGGACACCATGTGTGCTGTTCAACACAGGCAATTTGAAAACCAGGAAATAAAGTTGTCACCTCATTAAAGGAAGTGCACATGAGAGCTGGAGACCAGGTAGAGATCCCACCATCCTTACTGTTTTTTTGCAAAACAATCAGTGGCATGTTTAACAGACTGTATAGGTGCATAACATATTGATTTCTTCATTTGACCATAGTTCTACTTTAAGGTTGCCTTTCACCAAATCTGTGGTGGGAAAGTCAGGCTCTGCAAGAGTCCCTTGAGGGGTGAGGGTAACTTCTTCGGTGCTCTCACCCAACACACATCACAGGGCGGTCCCTTGAGAGGACGCTTAACTCTTCACTTTCTCTGTTCCACTGGCTCAGGCAATGTAGGCTCACTAGCCTCTTCTTCATGAGTTGACAACCACTCTAACCTACAGGTAAGCCTATAATAAGGCTTACCTGTAGGTGCCCTGCATATCTTCTAAACCTGTACGGTTCAGGAGATATGCAGTGTATGTGCTGTGCCGACGCCATGTCGGCACATGCGCAGTGAAGAAACGGCCTCCGTGCCGTTACTCCACTGTGATCGTGCCGTGACTGGCAGCTCCCGTGCATGTGACGTCACGCGACTCCGGCCAGTCACAGCGCCGGAGTCGTGGCTTCGGAAGGAAGAGAAGATGGACGTGGCCAGCACAGGGGACATCGCTGGACATCGCAGGCTTCGTTTGCAGGAAAGTGGCACATAATGGGCTACTATGCGATGCATAGTAGCCCATTATGCTTCTACATTACAGGGGTATATTGAGGAAGTAAACCCAGTCTGGGTTTACTTCCTCTTTAACTACTTCTGCCTCCTGCAGATTAGTTTATTCCACTTCTGTTATGGGTCCTTCTTCATCCACTGTGGACGAGGGAGACACTTCTGGCCCTCCTTCTGACAGTGAGGGTAAGGGATCACATCTGGAGACAACAGGGTCTAACAGCCACTTCACCAGATCTGTGTTGGACCCTACGAATAGTGAACCTCCTGTGGACCCTGGCAACCGAGGACACACAATAGCCAGTGTGTCAAAATCCTGAGGCTTCCCAGCCCTCAATGGATCACACGACAATTTGACCTGCAGATATCCATCACAGGGGTAATCTTCCATTTGAATACAATGGATCTCTAGATCCTTCAACTTTCGCAGAGCTATGTATGACAGATACCTCCTTTAGAAGTCTCTGGTCAGCAAAGTCACCTGAGCCCCTGAGTCAAGGATGGCTCTTGTGTAGATTTCTTCCACCAAAAGAGGCACTACAGACAAAGAGCCTACTAACTTGGCAGGAGGTTTGGTGGAAGCATTTGGAATAGCAGGCTTGCTTGACTGGACTTGTAGTTCTCTTCTCTCATGGCGCTTAAAATGCCGCTTCCAGTGACATTTTGAGGGCCGATAGTCATTTCTCACAGCGAAGACATACAATGCAGGTCTCCTCCATTATTCCCTTGCAGATTCAGGGAAAATCCTTCTTGAAGGCCCAGGTCTTCTCTCCGTCCTCAGGTCACTTCTCTGAAGACCTTGCCAGTCTTCTGTACTCCTACTAGGACATACTCGCTGGTAGTGACCCACACCTCCACAGTTTAGACAGACGTCTTGACTCGTTGGTCTCTGGCCAGATGCAGTAGGCGAGTCCGGGGGTACATTCTGTCCCGTAACACCCTTGTCAGACTACTCAGTACGTTTTGCTGCCGGCCCGTTCATCACTTCTATCATTTGGGATTTCTGCATCTTCAGTGAGGCTATCTTGGACTTGAGATTCAATGGTTCAGTCATCATCTTTATCAGCTGTGACACTGAGTCTTGAGAAGTTCGACCTCAGAGTTGTCACCAGCTGCACTGGCCACTCTGACCCCGACAACCGATGACAACTTTTGACTCTTTTTCTTGTTCTCCAGCATGGCCTCTTCTTCCCGCACAATCCTGATAAGATCTGGATATTTCAGGATACCACCATCTCGCCTGGTTCTCAGCAGGATGGTGATGGGGTCCAAAGGCTGGGCACCCCACAAGACTTGCTGTGCATGGACCTCATCTACTTTCCAGGGATCCAACCCCTTCTTCAGTAGGATTTGATGCAGTATCTTATCCAAACGCCTCACATAATTGGATAACTTTTCCCCTGCGTTCTTGTAAGCATACTTAAACTGGTACATGAGGTCGGAAGCCTTTTCAGTGCACCCAAACACATCCTGCAGAATGTTCAGGTAGTCTTGAATGCTGCAATCTTTCTTACTGAGCTTCAGATTGCGTATAGCTTCGCTTCTGGGGCAGGCCCTCTTAAACTATCATTCTCTGTTTCTTGTGGGTCTCAGGAATGCCCCATTCATCCAAGGCATGTGTGGCTTGGTCCAGCCCCTCTTCAAAGCTGTCCTCCCCTGTAGGTGCAGGTTGTCTTCCAGAGAAAGCCCTAAGCTTCTGGTACCCACTTTCAGAGTACATTGGAGTGTTTTTCTGACATTGTGACACAAAGTCTCCCAGGGCAGCAAAGAACTCTGACCCAATCACGGCTGAGGGTGTCATGGATGGAACTTCTTCCTTCATAACCTCAGCTTGGCTAGAACTTGCTGGAGACATATCTGATGAGCTTAGCTGAATTAGGTGAGACTCCGTCTTGTCAGCCAACTATACACTGGTTCCTTGGAAACTGTCAGGGATTCCTTGCTTCCACTCTAGTAATGCATAGGTGCAAGAGGTCTCTTGATCTGGCCTGACATCAATCAACCATGTCTTCCGGTCTGGAATCAATGCCTTCACCTCTTGGCTGATCTGTTCTTCAGTCCAAGCCTCCCCAGGGAGCTCAATCACCATGCTCGATTCTGGGCAGGCGCCTTCTTCATGACACCACTGGGCCGCGGCATTGGGGTCCATCTTGGCACTTGTAGAGGTGCTGTCTTGTCCCGGACGAGCCCCCACATGTAGCGCTACCCAGCAGGAGCCGCTGAAGTATGTTCAGTCCGTTACTCCTGCCTTTCAACCCCAATTACAGCCTCAGTTCCCTCTGGCACACCTGGCAATAGTGTGAGTGCAAGGATAAATGAGAAACACACACATTATTATAAAACACAGAGATTGTCTTTACTGTAGAATAACCATTGGCAATACGTTCAAGGAATACAATAGAAGAACATTAACTGAAGTTATGAGCAATATAGCTCAATAGTACATTTAGGCTGCTTTCAGGGGATTCAGAACCTTAGAACAACCCCAACAGCAGAGCAAACCCTTTAATGACAATAAAGTCACAAAATGGCAATCTGTAGCAGATTGGTTACCTTTACTCAAGTTTGGCTCTATGAGTCCAGGCAGGAGGAGAGCAGAAAACTGACCCTCTTTATGTCAGATCCCTCTCTTCTGTCTCCTGGCAGTGGTCGTCTTGGAGGTGTTTGGGGTCGTTATGTTGGAATACTGGCCTGCGGCCCAGTCTCTGAAGGGAGGGGATCATGCTCTGCTTCAGTATGTCACAGTACATGTTGGCATTCATGGTTCCCTCAATGAACTGTAGCTCCCCAGTGCCGGCAGCACTCATGCAGCCCCAGACCATGACATTCCCACCACCATGCTTGACTGTAGGCAAGACACACTTGTCTTTGTACTCCTCACCTGGTTGCTCCCACACACGCTTGACACCATCTGAACCAAATAAGTTTATCTTGGTCTCATCAGACCACAGGACATGGTTCCAGTAATCCATGTCCTTAGTCTGCTTGTCTTCAGCAAGCTGTTTGCGGGCTTTCTTGTGCATCATCTTTAGAAGAGGCTTCCTTCTGGGACGACAGCCATGCAGACCAATTTGATGCAGTGTGCGGCGTATGGTCTGAGCACCGACAGGCTGACCCCCCACCCCTTCAACCTCTGCAGCAATGCTGGCAGCACTCATACGTTTATTTCCCAAAGACAACCTCTGGATATGACGCTGAGCACTGCACTCAACTTCTTTTGTCGTCCATGGCGAGGCGCTGTTCTGAGTGGAACCTGTCCTGTTCCACCGCCCATCGTGCTGCATTAATGGCTGTGTGTTGAGTTATTTTGAGGGGACAGCAAATTTACACTGTTATACAAGCTGTACACTCACTACTTTACATTGTAGCAAAGTGTCAGCTCTTCAGTGTTGTCACATGAAAAGATAGAATAAAATATTTACAAAAATGTGAGGGGTGTACTTACTTTTGTGAGATACTGTATATATTTGTATATTTTATCATTATTTTTATTTATTTATACAGTATCTCACAAAAGTGGATTGATACTCTCCACATCAATATTACAGACTTAATGAGACCCTCTCTCCTCCCCTGTACCTTGGTCCCATGGGTAGTGTTCTACCTCGTTTCCTAGAGGGTGTATATGTTATATGTGCATTTTATTCCAATTTGTAATAAAGTATATTCATTGTAATCTTATTTTCCATTTCATCTCTAGTTGTGCCTACAAAGTCCAGACAGTTTTTTGAATTTTATTCAATCCTCTAATTATTTATATATGCTATCATTATTTTTATTTTTTTTTTTTATTTATATATATATATATATATATATATATATATATATATCTGTCTATATATATATATATATATATAGAGAGAGAGGAGATATATATATAGATAGATAGATGGATAGATAATTATAATAATATTATATATATTATCATTATTTTTATTTATGTATTTATATATTTTATCAATTTGTTTATGTATTTATTTATATTTGTTTAATATATGTTAACATTATTTTTCTTTATGTGTTTATGTGTATTATATATTTTATCATTATTTTATTTATTTGTTTATATATTTCTATATATTTTATCATTATTTTTATTAATGTATTTATATATTTTAGCATTATTTTTATTTATAGCATAGCATTAAAAAAAAATTGTGCAGAACAAAATAATTAAATGAAAAAAAAGGTATATATATATATATATATGTATGTATATTTTATCATCATTTATATTTATATATTATATAGGTTATCATTATTTTTATTTATAGCCTAAAAAATGAAAAACTATGTTTGTGCTGAACAAAATAATTAAACAAAGAAAAAAAAGTATATAAAACACAAACACGTTCTTTATAAACTGTTCTGTAGAGTTCGGCATTTTCCGGGCCTTCCATTAGGCGCGGCATATTTCCGCATTGCCGTTGCGCAGAGCTGCCACTTGCACAATGTGCTCATATATATATATTTTATCATTATTTTTATTAATTTATGTATTTATATATATTTATATATTTTATCATTATTTTTATTTATTTACATATTTTTATATATTTTATCATTATTTTTATTTATAGCCTAAAAAAAAAAATTAAAAAAGAATAAAAAACTATGTTTGTGCTTTACAAAATGATTAAACAAAGAAAAAAAAGTACATAAAACACAAACACGTTCTTTATAAACTGTTCTGTGGAGTTCGGCATTTTCCGGGCCGGCGCGGCGTATTTTCGCATTGCCGTTGCGCAGAGCTGCCGCTCGCACGATTTGCTCACCTGGAAAATTGAGAATAATATTTATGTATTGTAACGTCCCGTTTAATGCTAAATTGGCACTTATCAGTTCGCCCCGAGTGGCGGCTCTGCGGGTGGAATTGATTGGTAAGAGCTTCGCTGGCACTCGTCTTTGCTGATAGTTCACAAGTGTTAATTGAAATGTATGGCCCTGGTCAATACCAGCTGTGCCAGAGGCGGGCAACGCAACATCGCTGTGTGCTGCAACCTATACAGTGGCGCAGCATGCGGGACCTCACATCACATCCCTTGTATACGGCAGAGGGCGGCAGAGGTTCTGACTGTTCCTGGTTGCCCAAATTTTGGAGATTTGCCCCTGAAAATGTCCCTGGAGTCACAGATAAAAATCTCACACGTGATTCCACAGGGAAGGGCGTTTTCACTCGGGGGTGCAACCAAACGCCGAGGGTCAAATCCTCCCTCCGGCCTCCCCTTCAGCCTTGCACAGGAGCACCGGCTCCTCTCCTGGACTGAAACGGCTTCCTCTGATTTCACCGCACACTGTGAGCTGCAAGTCAGATTGGAGGATCCGTCCCAAATCTAGATATGCGCGGTTCATGCCGTGCCGAATCGAAATTCAGAAAAACATTTCGTTAGTCGGAATTGTTACACTAGTAATGAATTTAAACAAATCCAAAAACTTGAAAACAAGAATAGAATAAAATAGAATGGAAAATAAAAGAATAGAATAGAGTAAAACTGAACAGAATAGAAAATAAAGGAATAGAATATCAAAGAATAGGATAGAAAATAAAATAATAGAATAGAAAAGAATGGAAATGAAAATAGAATAAAAAAAAAGAATATAATAGAAAATAAAACAGAACAGAATATAAAATAAAAGAATAGGATAGAATAGAATGGAATGAAAATTAAAATATGGGTGGCACAGTAGTGGATAGCACTTTTGCCTGGCAACAAAAGGGTCGCTGGTTCGAATCCCAACCACAACACTGCCTGCCTGGACATGTTCTCCCTGTGCCTGCGTGGGTTTCCTCCGGGTACTCCGGTTTCCTCCCACACTCCAAAAGACATGCTGGTAGGTAAATTGGCCTAGTATATGTATGAATGTGAGTTTAGGGACCTTAGATTGTAAGCTCCATGAGGGTAGGGACTGATGTGAATGTACAATATATATGTAAAGCATTGCGTAAATTGACGGTACTATATAAGTACCTGAAATAAATAAAATAAAATAAATAAATAAAAAAATAGAATAGAGTAGAATAGAAAATAAAAGAATAGAATAGAAAAGAGCAGAATAAAACGGAACAGAGTAGAAAATAAAATAATAGAATAAAATATGAAAGAATAGAATAGAAAACAAGGGAATATAAAAGAATAGAATAGGAAAGAATAGAGTAAAACAGAACAGAATACAAAATAAAGGAATAGAGTATAATATAAAAGAATAGAATAGAAAAGAACGGAATGGAAATTAAAATAGAATAAAAAAAGAATAGAATAGAAAAGAAAAGAATAGAATAAAATACAATAGAGTAAAACAGAACAAAATAGAAAATAAAGGCATAGAATATAAAAAAAAAAAATAGGATAGAAAAGAATGGAGTGGAAAATAAAACAGAATAAAAAATAATAGAATATAAAAGAATAGAAAATAATAGAATAGAAAAAAACAGAGTAGAACAGAATAGAAAATAAAGGAATAGAATATAAAAGAATAGGATAGAATGGAAAGGAGAATAAAATAGAATAAAAAAAGAATAGAAAATAAGGGAATAGAAAAGAAATGATCATAGTAAAACAGATTAGAATAGAAAATAAAGAAATAGAATAGAAAATAAAAGAACAGAAAAGAATAGAACATAAAATAAGGGAATAGAAAAGAGCAGAGTAAAACAGAACAGAATAGAAAATAAAGGAATAGAATATAAAAAAAAATGTAAAGCTCGTCCGTCCCCGTGAGCTCGCACACAGAAGCGAACGCATACGTAAGTCGCGCCTGCATATGTAAACGGCGGTCAAACCACACATGTGAGGTATCGCTGTGTGCGTCAAAGCGAGAGCAATAATTCTAGTGCCAGACCTCCTTTGTAACTCTAAACTCCTAACCTGAATTTTTTTTTTTTTAAAGCGTCACCTATGGAGATTTTTAAGTACCGTAGTTTGTCGCCATATCACGAGCGTGCGCAATTTTAAAGTGTGACATGTGAGGTATCTATTTACTCGGCGTAACTTCATCTTTCACATTATAGAAAAAAATTGGGCTACCTTTACTGTTTTTTTTTTTTTTAATTCATTAAACTGTTCTCCCCCCCCCCCCCAAAAAAAGCGTCTAAAAATCACTGCACAAATACCGCAAGACATGAAAAAATTGCAACAACCGCCATTTTATTACCTAGGATCTCTGCTAAAAAAAGGATAAATATATAAAAATATGTAAATAAATAAATAAATAACAATAATGATAAAATACATAAATATATATAAATACATAAATTAATAAAAATAATGATAAAATATTTATATGAGCACATTGTGCGAGTGGCAGCTCTGCGACGGTGAGCGTGTTACACGAGTATATTTATAAAATAGTAATAAAAATAATTAAATACATAAATA
>BLSH010408190.1:209398-221151 GCA_018402905.1 Glandirana rugosa
CTTTGTTAAGTTTATCGATTCCTCGGTGTTGAGAAGGTTGAGAAAGGCTGCCCTAGAGTATATATACAGTCTCCCAGCAGCCGTCAGGGCCCTGCTTCCTGGGATTGGCCAGGGCTGTATAGATATTCCTACTGCTATTTGAATTGTTTCACACCTATCTTCCAGAGAGTTCTCCAACCTTCTGGATAGCAGAAGAAACAATCAAACCCTACAGCAGCTGAAACACTGAGCAGACCTAACTAATCACACACAGCTGCACCGAATACAACGTGACAATCTACATTTACCTATCAAAAACACAGCTCCACAGAACACAGTGAGCCAGCACTAAATCTATCTATCTAATCCCATAGCTCCCAATTGTCCCTGTTATTGAGGAACTGTCCCTGGTTTGGAACAAAGTCCCTCTGTCCCTCTTTCCTCCTCATTTGTGCATCATTCCGGTGTAGCACCCTCTAGTGTGCTAGCAAAGGTTTTTGTTAATGTGGGAAGATTGTTTAGGCTTGGCTGGCAGCCTGTGTTTTTTTCTGGGTCAGGGGAGTGATTCGGGGAGGCTGGTATGATTTACAGGCAGCACTTCTGAGACCTCCCCCTACTTCTGGAACTTGATGGAAACTTCCAGAAGAATGGGAGTGTAGGTGAGGATGAGCTGTCTAGGGGTATTCTGAGGGCCCTGACCAATCTCCAACAGATGAGTTGGCAGGGGGCAGGATCCCTCAAATACTCAGGGTCAGCCCAGCTGGGGCTGTGGAGTTCGGGTCGAAGCTGTAGATGGAGTGTTAGGAGGCTGACAGAGAGACCTTTGAGGGTAGCCCCCTAGTCTGGGGGGGTGACCTTGAGTCTGGGAGCTCGGGTGCGGAAGGGACCTTCTTCACAACACACAGAGGTGTCCTGACCGGAGGCATGGGAGCAGGAGAAGGAGAGCAGGAGAACACTGCCGGGCAAACCTCCAGGGAGGAGGACAGCCAGGTGGTCTGGTTAGCGTTACAGTCGGAGAGGACTGAGGAAAGCAGCCTGAGATGGATGCAGAGTCAATCTGGGGGGGACTGTGGAAGTTTAGCCAAGAGGACTAGAGAAGGGGCAGCTGCAGCCAGATGGGTTAGCAGTTCCAGAAGAGGTGGTGCTGGGATCAGTAGCCACAGAAGGACAGCTTGGCACTTGGACTTTGCTACACAAACAAGGGGCCCGCGGTCCCAGCCTGTAAGGGGCATTTCCTACCTATCCAAGTGTGCCAGCTGGTCCTGGCAGTTGTAGTGCTTCAAGCAAGTGTTAAGGAGTGTAAATAGTCTGTACAGAAGAAGTTTGTCCCTGGAAGGTTCTACTACAGTCAAGTTGGCATCCCATAATACCCTTCTCCGTATCCAAGTTAACCCCCTAATAAAAATACAAAACAAAGCACTGGACTGTTCCTTGCCTCAAGCGTGCTGTGAAAATGTGTGCCTGGCTGTGCAGGGTGGGGGATCCCTTTCTCCCTAGGGAGGCAATATAAAGGAAAAGTAGTGGTAAAAAAAAAGCACTTGTGGGTTTAAATAATAATTTTTTTGTAAAATTCTCCTTTAAGGAGGGCGTGGCAGGGGGGCGTGTGCTATGCCTACATAGAGAGAAAAGAAAGGAGAAAAAAGAAGGCGGACTTTTGAGGCTGCCGCTGTTATCCCAAACAGAAAAGACATCAAAACTTACATGTTTAAAAAACATATTTATTAAATATTATTAAAATGTAGCAATATGAGAAAAGTATAAAAAATATACCAAAACGTGTGTACATTGGAATGGATACAATTTGAGGTGAAGATGCATGGGAAGCTGAAGATGGGAGAGTCATCTGGAAGGCCTACAGGTGATATCACACATGGAAGGGGTTTCAAAGAAAGTCCTTAGTGGTTGAAGGCCAAACCAGCAAATTGTAATGTTAGCACCAGAGGATCGCTACGCGTTTCGCCGGTAGCTTCATCAGGCGATCCTAGCGTTTACTGAAAGGGTACATTGCAATAAACATTGTATCCATATAGTTAACAACTTTACAACAAAACATCTCATATACTAGTTTTTAATATTGAATATTAATCATATATTATCAATTATAATTTTACTCACTGTAATTTAAGTTTAACCACTTGCCGACCGCGTACTGTATTTATACGGCGGCAGTGTGGCTCTATTCCTCGAATTGCCGTATATAAGTGGCGATCCGCACGTGCGCAGTTAACGGGTGGGAGTGTGCCGCCACCGGCGCAATCTCGTGCCCGCCTCACTCTTCAGGAGTGTGCTCGCAGCTCGGGCGGAGCCGATGTCCCCCGGCGAGCCGCGATGACCTGGCAGAGAGAGAGAAACACGGTGGCTCCCCGCTCTGTCAGTGGGCACCTAAGAGATCTACTGATCCCTGTCACTGGGATCAGTTAGATCTCTGGTGCCCCTGGTAGCCTAGCCCCCTCACAGTTAGAACACAACCTAGGGAAGACCATTAACCCCCTAGAGCGCCCCCCAGGTTAACCCCTTCACTGCCAATGACATTTATACAGTAATCAGTGGATATTTAAATTTCTGATCGCTGCATAAATGTCATTGGTCCCAAAAAGGTGTCAAAAATGTCCAACATGTGACAGTGAAGGGGTTAACCTGCAGGGAAGGGGGGAATTGTGTTCCCTAGGCGTGTTCTAACTGTGAGGGGGCTGGGCTGCCAGGGGCACCAGAGATCTAACTGATCCCAGTGACAGGGATCAGTAAATCTCTTACCTTGCTGCCTGACAGAGCGGGGAACCGCCGTGTTTACATCAGCGGTTCCACATTTTTTTCTGTGCCAGGTGATCTCCGGTCACCAGTGGACATCAAGTCCGCCCAACCCACGGCCACACTGCTGGAGAGTACGGCGGGCACGTGATTGCGCCGCCAGCAGTGCGCTCCCTCCCGCTAGCCGCGCACGCGTGAGCCACCGCTTATAGTCGGCAATTTCCGCTATCGTGCCACTCTGCAGCAGTAACGTAATGTACGTGAGCCGGTCGTTAACCGGTTAATGAGATCTGTTGCCGGACTGTCTGGGGTGTGCACTCCCTGACTAATCAAGGCTTGTCTAGGGGCCTAGCTGTTAAATTAGCTTAAATGTTAATTAGCTAGCTGTTGATTGGATTGCTGTTTGATTACAACATTGTTAGCTGCTAGCTGTTCATTGGACGTACTTTTAGATGTACTGATGATATTACTGTTTAAAGCTTGCATTGTTTAGGATAATGTGATTACGTTCTTATCTGATTTTGTGGGATATAGATTCTGTGTGAACTTACAATAAAGAGTTCCTGTTTGCACCTAAGCTAGCGTCGTCTAGTTCTTGGGTATAATTCTCAGCTATAATACCTGGTTCCTGAGTGAAGGAAGCTGTATCTTGGCGGAGGCAGGCAATCCGTCACATATATTTTAGGAATGCCCCGGTCTCCATTCAACCTAGATTTATAAAGGGTGGTCTAGATTTCACAGGACCCATATAAATTCCAAGATTTGTGTTTGCAAGGAATGTAAAAGGTTAGAGGGGACCGGGGTAGATGAAAGAGAATGGGTAAGATAAACTGAGTTAAGAAAAAAAAAAGGTTAAAATTGGTGAAAATTGAATTTGTGTTATTGCAGATGGTTGGGGAAATTGCATATTACATATTTCCCTATTAATAATGTGGCTCACTAATGCATTGTAGGCCTCCAAATTCTGGTCAAGCAGCCATATAAGGTCATATATTGTTTATTGTTTAACCTTGCTGATGTAAAGCTTAAGGAATGCAGGATGACCAAGCCCACTATCCCACTTAAAGGGGATATCACTGTCCAAACAACTGTGATTGGTCATTTTACTCACATACCAGCCTGTATCTACCACAGCCTAATCTGGCATAGGCTAGTCCCGTCTCCAGAGCAGCACCATGTAACATGCAAGCGCCTGTCTGATTACCTGTCCACGCCTTAAAAAGAGGGGGGGCTCCGTGGAAACGAAAAGTATCTATAGTTAAAGTGGAGTTCCACCCAAAAGTGGAACTTCCGCTTTAAGGGAAGGTAACCCCCCGACATGTCACAATTGGCATGTCTTTTTTTTTTGGGGGGGTGACCAGGGACCCTGTTTTCACAGTGTCCCAGGTCCACTTCCTCCCCTGGAGCCGCGGCTCTGGAAAGGAAGTCCATCTTCCCCCCTCCCTCTGGACGATCTTCTGGGACACGTCACAGGTCCCAGAAGATACGCCGAGCCATTCACAAGCCGCAGTGAGCGCCCGGCTTTGAAGCCAAAGCCGGGTGCCCACACTTGTGATGCCGGCGCCGCCGAGGGGAGGGGGAGACGAGCGAGCCCTCGGGGGGCCGCACCGCTGGAGCGAGGGACAGGTGAGTGGCCGATTGTTAAAAGTCAGCAACTACCCTTTTGGTAGCTGCTGACTTTTAACCGGGTCGAACTCCGCTTTAAGTATTCTTGATATTTTCTTTATCTTTATCTGTATCGGTCATTACCTTTAATAAATGTTATACTTTTAAGTATCTGTGTGATCTCTCTTTGCACATATCGAACTCAACCCCAAAAATGTGACGATAGATAGATAAACAGTATCTCAGAAGGCATTAAAGTGGTTGTCAACCCGTGACAATCACTTTGACCTACAGGTAAGCCTATAATAAGGCCTATAATAAGGGTTACCTGTAGGTGCCCTGCATATATCCCAAACCTGCACGGTTCAGGAGATATGCAGTGTTCTAGATGTGCCAACGTCATTCCGGCCTCCGTGCCGTTTCTTCACTGTGATCGTGCCATGACTGGCGGCTCCTGCACGGGAGTGACGCCACTCGACTCCGGCCAGTCACAGCACCGGAGTCGCGCCCCCGGAAGGAAAAGGGGCTGAAGATGGGCACTGCCAGCACAGGGGACATCGCTGGACGTCGCAGGCTTCCTTTGCAGGTAAGTGACACATAATGGGCTAATATGTGATGCATAGTAGCCCATTATGGTTCTACATTGCAGGGGAATACAGAGGAAGTAAACCCCTTCTGGGTTGCATCAAGGCCACAAGTGGGCATTTGCCCCATATTAAGAGGTGGGGTCCAGGTGGGATCAAACAGTACACTGGGTATGATGGATGCTACCAGAATATTTACAGGCAGGGCACGGGTAGAACCAACCCATAAAGTGGTTGGATGATGATGCGTGATTTGGACTTTCCGTTAGCAGAGTTATTGGATCCAGGGCTGTAATGTTGGTATATTTGCTCACCACACACTCAGAGATTTAATATTTGTCAGATCTTTACATCATATTCTCAGACCCTTAACCGAGGAATCAGTAAAGTTAAAAAATTAGGGTATTGGCCAGGGGCGTTGCTAGGGGGTGGCTATTGGGGCTATAGCCCATAGCCCCGAGTCTCTTACCGGGTAGGTGCAGTTCTGCAATTAGCAGGTATGTCTCTCTGGGGACCCTGATGTAAGGGGAATCCACACTCAGATATGTAACAATATATATATATACACACACATGTATATTACATTCATGTGTATGGCCACTCAAGCGTATGACTTTCTTTACTTTGCTGCTATGGGCTCTAGCCCCAGATCTTTTGTAGACCTAGCAACGCCCCTGGTATTGGCAAAGTCCTACTTCCATACAGGTTAGGTGATTAATTCTCTTAAACTGACCATATGGTATATTGAATACATTTTTTAGTTACTCTCATAGCAACATTTTATACCGAAGGCCAGTTAAAAAAAAAAAAAAAAAAGATCTGTGATTAACAAGCCGTCAATTGATTCCAAAAGGCCTAAAATTAGGTTCTTTTCATATTCAATTCCACCTTGCATTCACTTCCATTTCCTTAAAGACTTTTCATCATTCCTCCGAAGGCTCGGGCGAAAGGCCCAAAGAGGACGAAACTTTAAGGAAATGCGTTGCATTTTAACGACAGACGACAATGTCCTGGGCTTTCTTTTTTGCATGTATGTATGTAGAATGATTTTTTTTTTTTTTTTTTTGAGCTTCAGAAGTTCTTGAAGTCGAAAATTGAATGGCAGAAACTTGTCAAAGCAAAGGAAAAATATATATGATTTTTTTTTTTTTTCCTCCCTTTTTCCTCTGCCATGCTTACGGCAGACAAGGCAGTATCCTGATTTGCTTAATGCTGACATTTCCTTTCTTGTCCTTGAAAAAAAAAAAAAAATTCACAGCGGGAGATTCTAAAATATGCCAAGCAAAAGGTCTTCTGGCAGGTGCTTTTCCCATCCATTACGGCTTAACTTCAGTCCACTTGTTAAAGGATCGCATTTTAGAATATATGTAAAAAGGATAAAAACTTAACATTCCTTACAGTCCCCATTAAACGGGCGGATAATGATTGCTCCTCTCGCGAACAGATTGCACATATGTGGTAGATCAAGATTAAGGTGCCGAGATATCTTCAAGTGTCTTTTTCCGTCTCCCAATTGAAAGTTCATGTCTAAGTTATCTGACTATTATCATAAATAGCTCTCACAAAGTCAAACATTCACAAAAGGGTAGAAAAAAAAAAAAAAAGAGGGGAACTTTGAAGTTTATTTTTGTTTGACGGCGAGTTTGTCAAATTCAGCCTCAAGTTGGGCCCTAGAAAGGTCGTTCTTAGGAAGAGAGCTTCACAATTATTTTATATGCCATAAATATTTCTTGTTATTGCTAAACTCATTCTGAATCAACTTATCCTAACAGGGGGTTATGTTAATCAACATTATATGGACAAAAGTTGGAGAACACCTGACCATCACACCAGTGTGAGTTTGTTGGACATCCCATTCCAAATCCACGTCCATTACTATGGAGATGGCCTCCACCTTGGCATCTACAACATCTTCCACTTTCACAACAAGGCTGTCTACACAGAGTGCACATTTTTAAACAAAAAGAACATTTGTGAGGTCGGGGACTGATGTTGGATGAGAAGACCTGGCTGGAAATCTGCATTCTTATTCATCCCAAAGGCGCTCAGTAGGGTTGAGGCCAGGCCATTTGAGTTCCTCCACACCAACCTGGTCACACTATAGCCTCATACACACGAGCAGGGGCGTTGCTAGGTGTACAAAAGATCTGGGGCTAGAGCCCATAGCAGCAAAGTAAATAAAGTCATACACTTGAGTGGGCATACACATGTATATAATATACATGTGTGTGTGTATATATATATATATATATAAATATTGTTACATACCTGAGTGTGGATTCCCCTTACATCAGGGTCCCCAGAGAGACATACTTGCTAATTGCAGAACTGCACACACCCGGTAAGAGACTTGGGGCTATGGGCCCCAGACTCGGCGCTATAGCCCCAATAGCCACCGCCTAGCAACGCCACTGCACACGAGCCGATGGTTGGTCAACCGAACGTCCAACTTTTGTCCAAATTGGGCGAGGGCGGTTTGGTCTAGCGTATTAACGTGAATCAAGTAATCGGCCGACAAAGCCAAACGTAGGACACAAATTACATGCACCTGAACTTTCTCTTTATGCGTTCATAACCCGTCACTACGTTCAGCTTGGTCGTACAATCGTGTAGTGCAGTCAGTATGAGAGATACAACAGCCAACATCCGATTTGGTCCATTCGGTCGTACGGCAGCCGAACCGTGTGTATGAGGCTTAACAGGCCAAATAAAAATGGAGAACAGGCAACGCTCTCCATTTTCTCTCTGTTGCTCCATGCCGCCACCTGAATTTTCCATCCATTTTGACAATTTTAGAAGCTCCTTGAAATTCTGTTCATCCATTATATAAATTCAGCAAATTTTCCCAAATTTTCAGACTTCCTCTCCCATTTGGTGTTATATAGTGCAGGCTGAATTTGGGTTATTTTACATATTTTGAACAATATCCCTTAAAAACTTTCCTGATGGTCCCATCCAAGGCTAAAAACCCAGAAAAAGAACATAGACAGGACGTCATCCCTTGCAGGGTTCGGAGCCTCCTGGGTACGTGCGGTACTTGCTGACGTCTGCCTAGACACTCTTATGGCTGTTTATGCTCTCCGGTTGTAAGATGGTGTTTACTTACAGTGAATGGGATAGAGAGATGCGTTAGATGATCTCACATGGAGAAATTGCTATTGATGATCTAGAGATTGTAAATTATTCACAGCTAGGAATACATATCCGCCTTTTACTCCCAAACTCATGTCGGACTGTTGGAGGTGATGCTGTAATAACGCAGATTGATATGCTTTGACATGTATGAAGGCTTCCTGAGAACAAGATGGTTCCAGAAGCACAAGCTTTTATTGAACACCTGACCGCCATTGCTATAGGAGCTTGTAGGACATCCCATTCCAAAACCATGGCCATTAATATGGAGTTTCCCCACTCCCATCCTGACCCTCCTTCCATCCATGGCTATACTATCCTCCACTCTTCTGAGAAGGCTTTCCACAAGATTTTGTAGGTGAGCCCTCCAAAATACATACCAGACCCTCATCCTCTTTTATGAGTGACCAGGGGCGTTGCTAGGTCTACAAAAGATCTGGGGCTATAGCCCATAGCAGCAAAGTAGAGTCATATGCTTGAGCGGGCATAAACATATATATAATATACATGTTTGCGTGTGTGTGTATATATATATATATATATATATATATATATAAACATTGTTACATTTCTGAGTGCGGATCCCCCTTACATCAGGGTCTCCAGAGAGCCCCCCTATTTACATCAGTGTCCCCAGAGAGCCCCTTCCATACATCTGGGTCCCCAGAGAGTCCCTTCCTTACAACAGGGACCCAGAGAGGCCCTTCCTTACATCATGGTCCCCAGAGATCCCCTTCCTTTCATCAGTATCCCCAGAGAGCCCCTTCCATACTTCTGGGTCCCCAGAGAGCCCCTTCCTTACATCAGGGTCCACAGAGAGCCTCTTCCTTACATCAGGGTCCACAGAGAGCCCCACCTTACATAAGGGTCCCCAGAGAACCCCCCTATACATCAGGGTCCCCAGAGAACCACCCCATATATCAGGGTCCCTAGAGTTCCTCCCCATACATCAGGGTACCCAGAGAGCCTCCCCATACATCAGGTGGAGGCAAGGGCGGAGCCCGTGCTACCACAGCTCAGTCTGCCCCTGCCTCCTGCATTCCGGACTGAGACATACCTGCAAATTGCAGAACTGCACCCACCGGTAAGAGACTCGGGGCTATAGGCCCCAGATTTGGGGCTGTAGCCCCAATAGCCACCCCCTAGCAATGCCCCTGTCAGTGACTATTAATCCCTTTACACAATCCTGACATAAATAAAGTCCTCTCATGTAAGAGGACATATAGAAGTATCATAAAGGCATATTCATTTATTTATTTAAAAAATATGTTTTAGGTACATTTTTTTTTACAGTGTTTAGGTTTAACTAACATATACATCATATTACCAGAGGTATTTGGACACCTGCCTTTACACGCACAAGAACTTTAATGGCATCCCAGTCTTAGTCTGTAGGGTTCAGTATTGGGTTGGCCCACCCTTTGCAGCTATAACAGCTTCAACTCTTCTGGGAAGGCTGCCCACAAGGTTTAGGAGTGTCTATGGGAATGTTTGACCATTCTTCCGGGAGAGCATTCACAGTCTCTGGACTAATTCATCCCAAAGGTGTTCTATGGGGTAGAGGTCAGGACTCTGTGCAGGACAGTCAAGTTCCTCCACCCCAAACTCACTCATCCATGTCTTTATGGACCTTGCTTTGTGCACTGGGCCAAACCATTTGGTGGAGGGAGGGATTATGCTGTGGGGTTGTTTGTCATGGATTGGGCTTGGCCACTTAGTTCAAGTGAGGGGAACTCTTAACGTATCAGCATACCAAGACATTTTGGACCATTTTATGCTCTCAACTTTGTGAGGAAAGTTTGGGGACGGCTCCTTCCTGTTCCAACATGACTGCGCACCAGTGACCTCACAAATGCGCTTCTGGAAGAATGGTCAAACATTGCTTGTAAAGGCAGGTGTCCCAATACTTTTGGTAAAATTGTGTATCTATTGAACTATATTTTACTTTTACAAATAATACCATGCAGGGTGACTCTGATGTACTGTGGGCTTTCTTTGGAGATAGTGCAGCAGCAGCTGTTTGCTTTCAGATTCTCTCTCTCTCTGGATGAAAGTCTGCACAGACCATACCGAGCAGACAGGGAAGGGAAGAGAGGCCGGTTTAATACATTTATTATCTTACTCAAATAGCTGTGTGTGTGAGAGAGGTCACTGATGTGCTGGGGTAGCATAGTCCTGGCACCCAGCTCTTTTCTCATAGGTATGCATAGTGCTCAGTGCATGCACTGCAGGTGGTGTACACTAGAAAAATAATAGCAATCTTTCTTTCTTTCTTTTCTTTCAGCTCTGTAACCATCAGTGCAGGAAAGGATGGCCAGGTAAACATGTAAAACACGAAGAAACATAACAGAACTTGATTGATGCATAGCATTCCAGCAAATGCACCCCAAGCAGCTGCCCAGGACATGACGAGTTTTCTGTTATGTATATGGGAAGAATTTGTTGGGATGACACTGGGATATTCTATATACAATACATTGGAGGATAGCGTGCAATGTGAGTATAGAGAGAGGCAGGGACAGAATTCAGGCTCACAGAGGCATCTTGGTGTGATAATTGGAGAGGAATCTGTGGATTGTATTTCCAGCAGGAAGACAGCTTTGTATGTGAAGTGCGCTGATAATAAGACGACCCAGAGATAAATATATATTTACACCTTGAAAAGAGTCTGAGAGTTCTGCTACATCGGCTCCAACAAATTATCTCCACTGTTTATCTGAACAAATTGCTTTCGGGATAAAGTTGGCGTATCGCCGCTTTCCTAAACCCAGCTCAAGTTTGACACCTTTTGAATGTAAATGGAGAAATAAAGAAATAAGTAGTTGGGAGATAAAGGCAACAAAGGAAATATTTTCCAGTTTGGGGTTGGTGTTTTCTCCTTACAGTTATTCTAACTTTTTGCTCCCTTTTTCCTCCTCTCCTTTCTCTTCTCCTGTCACCCTGTCCCTTCCCTTCCTTTCATTTCCTTCCTTCTCCTGTCATCCTGTCCTTTCCCTTCCTTTCCCTCATTCTCCTGTCACCCTGTCCCTTCCCTTCCTTTCATTTCCTTCATTCTCCTGTCATCCTGTCCCTTCCCTTCCTTTCCTTCATTCTCCTGTCCCTTCCCTTCCTTTCATTTCCTTCATTCTCCTGTCATCCTGTCCTTTCCCTTCCTTTCCTTTCCTTCCTTCTCTTGTCATCCTGTCCCTTCCCTTCCTTTCCTTTCTTTCCTTCTCCTGTCATCCTGCCCCTTCCCTTCCTTTTCTTCCTTCTACTGCCATCCTGTCCCTTACTTTCCTTTCCTTCCTTCTCCTGTCATCCTGTCCCTTCCCTTCCTTTCCTTTCTTTCCTTCTCCTGTCCCTTCCTTTCCTTTTCTTCCTTCTACTGTCATCCTGTCCCTTCCCTTCCTTTCTTTCCTTCTCCTGTCCCTTCCCTTCCTTTCCTTCCTTCTCCTGTCACCCCGTCCCTTCCCTTCCTTTCCTTTCCTTCCTTCTCCTGTCATCCTGTCCCTTCATGTCCTCTTCCTTCCTTTCCTTCCCTTCCCTGTCCTCTTCCTTTCTTTCCTTCACTTCCCTGTCCTACTGTCCTCTTCCTTCCTTTCCTTTCCTTCCCTTCCCTGCCCCACTGTCCTCTTCCTTCTTTTCCTTCCCTTCTCTGTCCTCTTCCTTTCTTTCCTTTCCTTCCCTTCCCTGTCCTACTGTCCTCTTCCTTCCTTTCCTTTCATT
>BLSH010408190.1:251504-266293 GCA_018402905.1 Glandirana rugosa
CGTCGTACCACCGGTTCTGGTATGTCACCAAATTGGTGAAGTCGGGGCCTTCCTAAAGGTCGAAATCCTGGCCTCGGGAAAAAGGCTAAGCCGCGACGCAGCGAAATTGACTGTTAACGCGCCAGCACGCTGCAACATGGGTTTGATTTAAACGCAGGAAAAAAAGGGTGTTTATCTCGAAAGAAAACCACCATAAACTAGTGGCGACGCAGTAAAGACTAGCGGCGATATTTGTTTTCTTCTCGCTGTTAAAACGTTTTTTTTGGTTTAAAGAATGAAAAACGATTTTATGTTTAGGTTTTTTTTTATATTTTTTTGTAAAAAAAAGTGGCAAAAACCGGCTAAATATAAGAAGGAGTATAAACGCTATTTTTTTTAGCGTTAGCCGCAAATAACTAACCAAACGCGTTTTCACCAGCGCAAATGCCTACTACTCTTAAGTAAAAACCCCAAAAATAAAAAATCGCAAATATGAGGAAGAATATAAATCGGCCAAAAACGGTGAAAAAAAATGTTTTTTTATATTTTTTTTTGGATTTGTATTTTAGCAAAAAGTAAGAAATTTGGTTTTTTTTGCAAAATTGTCGCTCTTCTTTTGTTTATAGCGGCGATCAGAAATGACGCAGCGGTGATCAAATACCACCAAAAGAAAGCTCTATTTGTGGGAAAAAAAGGACGCAAATTTAGTTTGGGTACAACGTCGCACGACCGCGCAATTGTCAGTTAAAGCGACGCAGCGCCGAATCGGAAAAAGGGCTCCGGTCCTAAAGCTGGAAATCCTTCCGGGGCTGAAGTGGTTAAACCACTGTATGGTCTTGGCCACCATGCTGCAGCTCAGTTTCAGGGTCTTGGCAATCTTCTTATAGCCTAGGCCATCTTTATGTAGCGCAACAATTCTTTTTTTCTGATCCTCAGAGACTTCTTTGCCACGAGGTGCCATGTTGAACTTCCAGTGACCGGTATGAGAGAGTGAGAGCGATAACACCGAATTTAACACACCTGCTCCCCATTCACACCTGAGACCTTGTAACACTAATGAGTTACATGACATTGGGGAGGGAAAATGGCTAATTGGGCCCAATTTGGACATTTTTACTTAGGGGTGTGCTCACTTTTGTTGCCAGCGGTTTAGACATTAATGGCTGTGTGTTGAGTTATTTTGAGGGGACAGCAAATTTACACTGTTATACAAGCTGTACACTCACTACTTTACATTGTAGCAAAGTGTCATTTCTTCAGTGTTGTCACATGAAAAGATAGAATAAAAGATTTACAAAAATGTGAGGGGTGTACTCACTTTTTTGAGATACTGTAGTATATATTATATAGGATTCCAGTGGCAGCTAGTGGTATATTTTTGGTGGGTCTCCCGAACCCCCTCCCCGGTCGGTCGATCGGTCCCCGCACTTACCCCATCTAGGTCACGGCTTCCTCCAGGTGCCGGGCCTCTGCATCTCCTCCTTCCTCGGCTTCATGGCGGCTCGGCTTACCCTGTGTCTCCTCCCTCCTCCTCTTTGGCGGCCAATAGGATCGCTTCTCCTCTCGACCATTCGGGTCTCGGGACCCGCTTCCTGAGCCGGGATTGGCTAGGAGGAGAAGCAGGAAGACAAGAGCTCTAATCATGTTCCTCCAAAAAATAAGAAACCTCCCATTGCAATCCATGCGTCCGGCATCCTGCATGTAAACTAAGGGCATGGATTAGAGGGTGGCGCCTCGTGTGGACGGGCCGCCGATGTAGGTTCCCTGGAACCTGAAAATTATTTCAAGGGTTCCTCCATGTTAACAACTGGTTGAGAAAGACTGCTGTAGATCCAAAGACCTTAGTATATTCTGCTGCATCTATGGGCAGGAAAAGTCGTTTGGACATCGTTCTGTAAACCCAAAGACCTCCTTGTGAGTAGGTGCAGTGTGGTGCAGCGGGGCAAAACACTAAAGTGCAGAGAAAAAGAAGTCTATTGTAATTGAAGTTCAGAAATACACAACAAGCCGGATGGGAAGGCAACCTGACCAGGAGCACTCACAGGAAGTTAACAGTGATTGGTCAGCAGCAGAAGGAGTGCAATGCAACCTTGCTGGTCCGCACCCAAATGGGGAGGCTTCCAGGTAGGTTGGCGCGTCCCTGCACTTTCCCTTACTCCTCATGTACCTCTCCCTGCTGCTGAGCACTGTCCCTGACAGACGGGGGCAGGGCGGGCTCTACCAGTAGGCGAAGTAGGCGGCCACCTAGGGCGCACTGCCGCCTAGGGGCGCCTGGCCGCTGTTGATCTGTCACTGGCTGCTCTGCATTGATTCATGTAAAAACTGACACTGTCTAACTGAGATAATGAGATTGTATTATCACATGCCATTTGCAAATGTATATAGAAATAGTGACTGATCTGCCAAATACCCCCCTCCGCCCCCACCCCCATGAGGCTGTATTTGATGGGCACAAGTGAAGCTGTATTTGATGGGCACAGGTGAGGCTGTATTTGATGGGCACAAGTGAAGCTGTATTTGATGGGCACAGGTGAAGCTGTATTTGATGGGCACAGGTGAAGCTGTATTTGATGGGCACAGGTGAAGCTGTATTTGATGGGCGCTGATCAGGCTGGGCAGGGCAGAAGGGGTGGAGTCAAGGGGGGGGCGGCAAAATGAGGTTTCGCCTAGGGTGCCAAAAATCTTTGCACCAGCCCTGGACGGGGGACCTGTCCCTACTATAGCCACACGCAAAAGGCGCGCCAAGCCCAGGAGCCAGGGTTTTAAATAGACTCTGCTTGTTCCAAGATGGCCACCAGAGTCACATGGGGCATAAGCATCCAATCAGATAGCTGCCCCCTGTGACCCAGGAAACCATAGAGGAACTGGGCTCTTCTTGACTTCCTCTCCCTCTGCAATGTTGCTGCGGTTGAGCGCCACCTGCAGTGGAGAAAATAGACTGCACCTCCCTATACGCTGCATGTATAGGCAGGACGAGATGATTGGACTTCATTCTGTAGTCCCAGCAGACCTACATACTGTATAGTCAGCATTGTCTACTTTTCTTCATGTCAGCAGGTAAAGTCTATACATTTCTCACTGTGCAAGAGATACTTCCAGATCTTATATGGGGATAAAATGACCCAACCATTAACCTAAATGGAACTGAATTCAAGCTTTGTCCCTGGGGGCCAATTCACATTCCTACAGATCGGCTGATTAGTCTGGAAGGTATTAAGAAATAGAGCAACAAAAACTTCCGTATTTACAAGAAAGACCCAGCACTCATCTTCTATTTTTCAGGGTTTTTTTTAATACAAAAAGGTATTTTTTTCTCTGCTACAAAAAATGTCCATTAGATGCATTAAAAACACTAAAGAGGATCTCTGCAAGACAAGGATTGCTCCATAGCACGAAAGCTCAAAGCAACAAAGCAGACAAATATTTGCTTTCTCCTGGAGCTGAGGAACGAGGAGATTGCAATTAATTTCTTGCCAAGTTTGAAATATGTCCTTCCTTTTCCTGTGCCGGGGCTCCGCGCTCTTTCCCTGGGCAGAGGAAATTTGTCTGCTTGAGCGATGTCTGCTGACAGCCTAAACAGCTAAAAATGACATGTCAATAGGACCACAATTAAGGGAATCGAGTTCGGTTAGCCCCCGGGGATGGATATTTATCTGAAATCAATGGCCACGTAAGCGGAAGAGGAGAAAATCCTGCTGTTTTGCTTTCGGGTCCTGTTGGGTACTTTATGTCCTGCAGGAAGAGTGACGCTCCGGCTTGATGTACAATGCCGGGGCAGCTTGGGGGATTAAAGGATTGTGACCAGGGATGTGACCATAAAATGGACACATTGGCCAACTGGAACCGGCCTTGTAAAACGGGTCAGTTGCCAGGAGTTCTGTGGGAGAGGCCATTATTGGTTGATTATAGGGTTGCCACCTTTTCTTCAAGACAAACCCGAACACTCCGGTGGCACACAGCAATTTGTTTTTCTTTTTATAGTATAAACTATACTACATAGGTTTTTCAATTAAACAACATTTCTAATCATATGAATTTAATCACAAGAGTCCCCCTTTACATCAGAGTCCACAGAGTTTCCCTTTCTCATCTGAATCCGCAGAGATCCCCTTTTAAATTTGTTCCCTTACACTGTAAGAGGGGGCTCTGCAGACTCTGATGTAAGGGAGAACGCTAGAGACTCTAACATAAGGGATGCTCTGGGAACCCTGATTTAAGGGGGAACACTGTGGCCTCTGATGTAAGGGGTGCTCTGAGAACCCTGATTTACCTTAGTGTATTCACTGAGAGGCAGGGTGTCTGTCTGTCTATTGTTAGTGCTGGCCTTGGGCAGTGTGAAAGAGTGTAACAGACACCCTCGGCTTACACAACTGCAGCCACCAACCCTGCTGGGAAGCCATGGTCCAGTTTGAATAATGTGTCCGGGTTTCAGGTGGTCTGAAACCCGGACACATGATTTCAAACCCGAACTGTCCGGGTGAATCCTGGACAGGTGGCAACCCTAGTTGATTATACAGTTTATCATAAAGAGGGCCTTTCCCCTTAATGTGAAGAACCCAAGCGCTGATCTGGAGCCCGTCAGCAGAGATGCAGATAAATGTATCATAAGGAGGAACTTCCTACTTTCTGTGAAGGACCCAAGTGCCGGTCTGGGGTCCAATAGTAGAGATGTAGATACAATGGGTTTGATTTAGAAAAGCTTGAAAGTACAAAATTTGGTGCAGCTCCACACAGAAACCAATCAGCTTCAAGGTTTTATTTTCAAAGCTTGATTGAACAGGGTGAGGTTGAAGCTGATTGGCTAGCATGCACTGCTGCACCGGTTTTTGCACTCTCCAGCTTTAGTAAATCAAGCCCAATGTATCATAAGGAGCGTGAGAGGCCATTATTGGCTAAAGATACAGTGTATCATAAAGAGGACCTTTCCCCTTACTGTGAAGAACCCAAGTGCTGGTCTGGGGCCCATCAGCAGAGATGCAGATACATGTAAGGTAAAGAGGACCTCCCCACTTTCTGTTAAGTGCTTCTGTTCTGGTCTGGGGCCCATCAACAGAAATGCAGGTAAAATGTATTATAAAGAGGACCTTCCCTTTCTCTGTTAAGAACTCAAGTGCTGGTTTGGGGCCCATCAACAGATATGCTGGCAAAATGTATTATAAAGAGGACCTTCCGTCTTCCTGTGAAGAACCCAAATGCTGGTCTGGGGCCCATCAGCAAAGATGCAGATAACATGTATCATAAATAGGACCTTCTTACTTTCTGTAAAGGACCCAAGTGCTGGCCTGGGGCCCATCACTGCAGATGTAGATACCATGTATCATAAAGAGGACCTTCCTTCTTTCTGTGAGGGACCCAAGTGCAAGCCTGGGGTCCATTGGTACAGAATGATGTAGATAGAAAGTATCTTAAAGAGGACCTTTATCTTTCCTGTGAAGGGTCCACATGCTGACCTGTGGCCCATCAGTAGAAACGCAGATACAACATACCATAAAGAGGATCTTCTTCCTTCTTGTGGTCACCAGAGAGGGCCTGAGTGTGGGACTGGGGCCCATCAGTACAGATGTAGATACAATGTATCGTAAAGAGGACCTTCTTACTTTCTGTGAAGGACCCAAGTTCTGGCCTGGGGCCCATCAGTACAGATGTAGATATAATGTATCATTAAGAGGACCTTCCTTCTTTCTATGAGGGACCCAAGTGCTGGCCGAGGGCCCATCAGTACAGATGTAGATACAATATACCATAAAGAGGACCTGTCTGCTTTCTGTGAGGGACCCAAGTGCAAGCCTGGGGCCCATCAGTACAGATGTAGATATAATGTATCATTAAGAGGACCTTCCTGCTTTTTATGAGGGACCCAAGTTCTGGCCTGGGGCCCATCAGTACAGATGTAGATATAATATACCATAAAGAGGACCTGTCTGCTTTCTGTGAGGGACCCAAGTGCAAGCCTGGGGCCTATCAGTACAGATGTAGATATAATGTATCATTAAGAGGACCTTCCTGCTTTTTATGAGGGACCCAAGTTCTGGCCTGGGGCCCATCAGTACAGATGTAGATATAATATACCATAAAGAGGACCTGTCTGCTTTCTGTGAGGGACCCAAGTGCAAGCCTGGGGCCTATCAGTACAGATGTAGATATAATGTATCATTAAGAGGACCTTCCTGCTTTTTATGAGGGACCCAAGTTCTGGCCTGGGGCCCATCAGTACAGATGTAGATATAATATACCATAAAGAGGACCTGTCTGCTTTCTGTGAGGGACCCAAGTGCAAGCCTGGGGCCCATCAGTACAGATGTAGATACAATGTACGGTAAAGAGGTCCTTCCTGGTTTCTGTGAGGGACCCAAGTGCAAGCCTGGGGCCCATCAGTACAGATGTAGATACAATGTATCATAAAGAGGACCTTTATCTTTCCTGTGAAGGATCCACATGCTGGCCTGGGGCCCATCAGTAGAAACGCAGATACAACATACCATAAAGAGGATCTTCTTCCTTCTTGTGGTCACCAGAGAGGGCCTGAGTGTGGGTCTGGGGCCCATCAGTACAGATGTAGATACAATGTATCGTAAAGAGGACCTTCTTTCTTTCTGTGAAGGACCCAAGTTCTGGCCTGGGGCCCATCAGTACAGATGTAGATATAATGTATCATTAAGAGGACCTTCCTGCTTTCTGTGAGGGACCCAAGTGCTGGCCGAGTGCCCATCAGTACAGATGTAGATACAATATACCATAAAGAGGACCTGTCTGCTTTCTGTGAGGGACCCAAGTGCAAGCCTGGGGCCCATCAGTACAGATGTAGATACAATGTATCATAAAGAGGACATTTATCTTTCCTGTGAAGGATCCACATGCTGGCCTGGGGCCCATCAGTAGAGAATCATACACAATATACCATAAAGAGGATCTTCTTCCTTGTGGTCACCAGAGAGGGCCTGGGTGTGGGTCTGGGGCCCTTCCGCAGTGATGTCAGTATTGATGGCCACACTTCCCTAAAAGTTTGATCAGTTGTGTTTGGTAGGACTTTTCAGAAAACTGAGAATGGAATTTCTGATCCGGGAGTCCCTTTGAAACCAATGGAAATCTAGACCAGTCTCCAAAAAAGTATTTATCAAAGAGCAGCAAATGATGAACAATTGTGGTGTCCAGGCAGATCTAACCGACGATGATGCCAAGAAACAACCTGTTCTACTTTTTTTTTTAAAGATTTTACTTGCCGTAGTGCTAACCCCTGCGAGGGCTGCTGAATTGTGTCCCAAGTTCTTCTCCCATTAGTGCACTGGGACACCATAAGCAATGCTTCAGGCCAGGCAAGCCTTAATGTTAGTGCGCCAGGGGTTAACAGAAGCAACAGTTACTAGGATCCCTCTCTCTGATCTGTTCTCAATGTCCCTGGGACTTGGATGCCTCCTTTCAGACTCAGGCAGGCAATCTCCTCAGTGCAGCCTTCAAACCAGATCCTCAGTGAAACCCCTCTTCCAGCTCTCCAATCAATAGCAGCAGAATAGGCTCCCCCAGTTAGGCATAGCTGTGACCTTGATGAAACAGGCAGGATCTTAAGAAGGACTGCAAGGAAGGGCATGAGCCCTTCTGGCTCAGAACCTTTTTTCCTGGGGAAGAACACTTTCTGTGGCTCCAAACTATTTGTGCACTCCCCAACCACCATCTGGACACACGTCCCCAGGGTTTGGCTGGGGCTTCAAAAATATTCAGGATGTTCATCTGATTCTCCCATCCACTAAATTCTGGAGGCCTTCAGAATACAGGGGGAAGAAATCAAACTTGCAGCCTGCAGAGCCCAGAGCAGACCAAAGCAATCACATTCTGATCTGCTGAACCTGCAAACCTAGTAGCCTATGTGGGAGGGCGCTACATAGGGATAGTAAGATATCCAATGAGACTGGAAGTTGAGATAAGGGTGCTCAGGGAACAGCAGAAACAAATAACAGGCAGAAGCTGCCTTTGCCAAAATCGTTTTGGAAATTCTAAGCACCAAAAATAACATTGAAATGTTATAATTATCTCAGGACTTTAACATTTATGAAATTTGGTAAAAATCTAACATCACCCAGATTACTGGATTAACTCTGGCCTTCAGAAATTGATGTGAGTATATACACTATATTGTCAAAAGTATTGGGACGCCTGCCTTTACACACACATGAACTTTAATGGCATCCCAGTCTTAGTCCGTAGGATTCAGTATTGAGCTGGCCCACCCTTTGCAGCTACAACAGTTTCAACTCTTCTGGGAAGGCTGTCCACAAGGTTTAGGAGTGTCTATGGGAATGTTTGACCATTCTTCCAGAAGCGCATTTGTGAGGTCAGGCACTGATGTTGGATGAGAAGGCCTGGCTCACAGTCTCCGCTCTAATTCATCTCAAAGGTGATCTATTGGGTTGAGGTCAGGACTCTGTGCAGGCCAGTCAAGTTCCTCCACCCCAAACTCGCTCATCCATGTCTTTATAGACCTTGCTTTGTGCACTGGGCCAAACCATTTGGTGGAGGGAGGGATTATGCTGTGGGGTTGTTTGTCAGGGGTTGGGCTTGACCACTTAGTTCCAGTGAAAGGAACTCTTAAGGTATCAGCATACCAAGACATTTTGGACAATTTCATGCTCTCAACTTTGTGTGAAAAGTTTGGGGATGACCCCTTCCTGTTCCAACATGACTGCGCACCAGTGACCTCACAAATGCGCTTCTGGAAGAATGGTCAAACATTGCTTGTAAAGGCAGGTGCCCCAATACTTTTGGTAAAATAGTGTATCTATTGAACTATATTTTACTTTTACAAATAATACCATGCATGTCTTTATGGACCTTGCTTTGTGCAGTGGTCCAAATCATTTGGTGGAGGGGGGATGTTTTTCAGGGGATGGGCTTGGCCCCTTAGTTCCAGTGAAGGGAACTCTTAAGGCGTCAGCATACCAAGACATTTTGGACAATTTCATGTTCCCAACTTTGTGGGAACCTTTTGGGGATGGCGGCTTCTTGTTCCAACATTGGATCAGTGCACAAAGCAAGGTCCTTAAAGACATGGATGAGCGCGTTTGGGGTGGAGGAACCTGACTGGCCTGCACAGAGTCCTGGCCTCAACCCGATAGAACACCTTTGGGATGAATTAGAGCGGAGACTGCAAAGCCAGGCTTTCTCGTCCAACACCAGTGATTGACCTCACAAATGTACTTCTGGAAGAATGGTCAAACATTCCCATAGACACTCCTAAACCTTGTGGACAGCCTTCCCAGAAGAGGTGAAGCTGTTATAGCTGCAAAGGGTGGGCCAACTCAATATTGAACCCTACAGACTAAGACTGGGATGCCATTAAAGTTCATGTGCGTGTAAAGGCAGGCGTCACAATACTTTTGACAATATAGTGTTTTTATATATTTATATATATATATATATATATACACAGTATATTTACCAGAGCAAAAGGAAGATAATAGGAAATGTTTATGAAAAGGGTTTCCAAAAAGACAAATTCAAGATAATTACACCAGCTGGCTTGAGATTTTTTTGCATTTTTTAAAATATTTTCTGGGAGTTTTCCCATTTTAGCCTAAAATGGCAGCTGTCATGATGTCAGCAGTGAGATAAATACTAAACATATCATTTTCAGGTGTGGACGCGCCTGTTGTAAAGTCTCCATGTTTGCTCAGCAGATCTGTAAATTGCGCTGTGATGATTGCTTGCCTTGCGTACACGGCGGAGCGCTCAATAGCGCGCCTCTCCCCAGAGTTCAGCCGGCCTTTTGTACGGCCGCGTACAGAGCCGCGCGGCTCCGCTCTAACGCCTTCCTCTAATTTGCTTAGATGTCATTGCGGATTTGAATGATATAACGCCTGGCGGATGAGAGTGTGAATTTTGTGGCCGGATCCTTCTGATTGAAACATGCAGATCGATAGAGCATCGACGCGGCAATTCCTGCAGTTTAACGGCGCGTCCTACGGGGAACGGAGAATGCAATCCGAATCTGAGTGCTCCATGAAAGAAAACCCACCGGGATAAAGATCGTCGATAAACCTCCATAGTGTCAGCTAGTGAGGAGCCGAATACACCAGCGTTCCCTTTGTGTAGGGTTCAACGAACGTGACTACAGAATCCGAACACCACTGAAGTCAATGGGAGCCGAATGTTAACAGTTCTCCCCATTTTCTAGGCTAATAGGTGAGAGATTGTCAAATGGTAGGGGGGGCTGGGCACTGCCCTGGGGAACATGTACCAAACCCCCCCCCGTCCCAATTTTTTTAAACATTTTGGTTGCCAAGGAGCAGTGATTTTAGTAAGGCCTTAAGTAAAACATTAAAAATGCAAATCTTCGTTAAAAAAAACATATCTGGGGGGGTGCCATGACAGTTTACGGCCTCTTCTATGGCCATTCTCTTTGTTAACAAACCAGCTAGGGATTCCCTTCATCTATATGAGACCCTTCTGGTAAAGATGTTAATGGGAGATCCCCACACACAAATAAATGGCATAGGGTTCCCTCCCTAAGTGATATCAGGTCTTCAGGTATGGTATGGATTTTAAAATGGGACCCCACACAAAGTCAAGAAAAAAAGCAGTCTGGCAAGCCAGGAAAGGTGGAGAGGATGAGCAGGAGTCCCCTCTCCTTTCTGAACCATATCAGACCTCACGCCCTTAACATGGGAGGGGTACTTTGCCTTATCCCCATGTTGATGAGGACAAGAAGGGCCTCTTCTCCATAACCCTGGCCTGGTCGTTGTGGGGGTCTGGGGGCTTACTGGAATCTGAAAGTCTCCTTTAACAATAGGGGTGCTCCCAGATATTGAGGGGATGGGTAGGTGCCCCCTGTCCCTCAGAACCATCAGGCCACATGCCCTCAACATGAGGGGGGTACCTTGCCTTATACCCATGTTGATGAGGACAAGGGCCTCTTCCCCACAACCCTGGCCCGGTCGTTGTGGGGGTCTGGGGGCTTACTGGAATTTAAAAGTCTCCTTTAACAATAGGGGGGCTTCCAGATATTGAGAGGATGGGTAGGTGCCCCCTGTTCTTCATAATCGTCAGGCCATATGCCCTCAACAAGGGAGGGGTACCTTGCCTTATACCCATTTTGATGAGGACAGGGGCCTCTTCCCCACAACCCTGGCCCGGTCATTGTGGGGGTCTGGGGGCTTACTGGAATTTGGAAGTCTCCTTTAACAATAGGGGGGCTCCCAGATATTGGGGGGAAGGGTAGGTGCCTCCTGTCCCTCAGAACCATCAGGCCACATGCCCTCAACACGAGGGGGGTACCTTGACTTATACCCATGTTGATGAGGACAAGGGCCTCTTCCCCACAACCCTGGCCCGGTCGTTCTGGGGGTCTGGGGGCTTACTGGAATCTGGAAGTCTCCTTTAACAATAGGGCTGCTCCCAGATATTGGGGGGAAGGGTAGGTGTCCCCTGTCCCTCAGAACCATCAGGCCACATGCCCTCAACATGGGAGGAGTACCTTGCCTTATACCCATGTTGATGAGGACAAGGGCCTCTTCACCACAACCCTGGCCCGGTCATTGTGGGGGTCTTGGGGCTTACTGGAATTGGGAAGTCTCCTTTAACAATAGGGGTGCTCCATGATATTGAGGGGATGGGTAGGTGCCCCCTGTCCCTCAGAACCATCAGGCCACATGCCCTCAACATGGGAGGAGTAGGAGTCTGGTATGGATTTTTGAGGGGGAACCCAACAGATATAAAACTTTTTCAAACAATGTAAATGGTAAAAATAAACCTCCTGTAAAAGTAACCCCAAGCCATTTCTCCTTCAGATCTCACTTCCCTACATCGCCCCCTCCAGTAGGCTCGCCATAGGTGACTGCCTACTTGGCCTATACCCAGGCTTAAACCAGCTCTAGGCTGTACATTTTCCGTTGACCATTTTTTCCTTGGAAGACCGAATGACTCTCTGCGTTATAAATTTTTCAGCATGCTGGAAGTCTAAAACATTGTTGAAGAATACCGAAGAAATGCCCAGTTGTGTGGCAGAGGCTGAAGATGCCCATTTCATGTTCCTCCTGATTTCCTGCACTGGATCCTTCTCTGGTGTCAGATGTGAAAGTGATGAGCGCAGGACGGAAGCGCTCTCTTCACACCGGCGACTTCTGAGCTGCGCTCGATAATCCCCCAGATTTATGGCGGTTAAATAGCGTTGAGGATGGAGCCCAGGGCACTCGGGAGTTTATTTAATACACACTGCATTAGCCAGGCATAAATTTATCTCTGCAAATGAGAGTGCGGCCGCCTTGTGCCGGAATCTGAGTGGGCGGCAAATCATTCCGCCATGACACCCCGGTCACTTATGGTGACGGATAGTTAATGCTGGGGGATGAGGGCGATTCATTGTCCGCCACTTGTACAATCCTGGCGCCCCGCTGATCTCTTGCACGGGACGGGGGGGCTGACGGATGGATTGGACTGCAGGAAAATTGCAATAAAGCCGATAGATATATAGAAATGATAATACGGCTCATGATGTCGAGTGTTATGGTGAGCGCAGAATAGGAATGTCGGAGAGATTTTCGGCAAAACGAATGATGTTGCCAGCCAAAATTCACCAGAGTGGACATTCTTAATTTCAGTGAACTGCTTGGGTAAATTTTACTTAAAAATAATGAAAGAAAAAATCTCCCATTTTTTTTTTTTTTATTTCTTTGGAGGGTGATGTTTTTGGGTGGATTTAGTGTAGTTTTAATTTAGCATGCTTCAGATTTGTATTTTTTTTATTTTCAATTTTTTTTTTAAATGCTGCTTTACTTTTTTACATTTTTTATTTTACCTTTTTCTTTTAATTAATTAATTAATTTAGCATTCTTCAGATCTGTATTTTAATTATTTGTTTTTCAATATCATTTTTTGTTTGTTTGATCTTTTTTTTTTCTCTTTTTATTTATTTATTTTTTTAGTCTAATGGGTCATTTTTGGCATAAGCAAACAAATACTTGGGGGGCACAACCAAACAATGCATTACATTAACCCCTTCAGCCCCCGGAAGGATTTCACACTTTAGGACCAGAGCACTTTTTGCGATTCGGCACTGCGTCGATTTAACTGACAATTGCGCGGTCGTGCGATGTTGTACTCAAACGCAATTTGCGTCCTTTTTTCCCCACAAATAGAGCTTTCTTTTGGTGGTATTTGATCCCCTCTGCGTCATTTCTGATCACTGCTATAAACAAAAGAAGAGCGACAATTTTGCAAAAAGACCCAAATGTATTACTTTTTGCTAAAATACAAATCCAAAAAAAAAAAATATAAAAAAACATTTTTTTCCATCGGTTTTGGCCGATTTATATTCTTCATCATATTTTTGGTAAAAAAAATCGCAATCGCCGTTTATTGATTTGCGGTTGATGGTTTGCGCAAAAGTTGCCGCGTTTACGGACGATGAGAATTAATTTCTGGGTTTTTTATTTTTTTTTAAATTCTTTACTAGTAATGGCGGCGATCTGCGATTT
This sequence comes from Glandirana rugosa, assembly GCA_018402905.1. Lineage (NCBI taxonomy): Eukaryota > Metazoa > Chordata > Amphibia > Anura > Ranidae > Glandirana > Glandirana rugosa. The sequence continues at coordinate 264,947 of BLSH010408190.1, forward strand.
TTAGCGGTACTGCGATATTGCAGCGGACATGTCGGACCATTTTGACACTTTTTTGGGACCATTGGCATTTATACAGCGATCAGTGCTATAAAAATGCACTGGTTACTGTGTAAATGCCATTGGCAGTGAAGGGGTTAACCTGCAGGGGGCGCTCTAAGGGTTAACTGTGTTCCCTGGGCGTGTCCTAACTGTATGGGGGCTGGGCTGGCAGGGGAAAGGGGAGTGATCACGGCTCCCATATAGAGGAAGGCTGTGATCATCGCCCTTCCCCTTCTATGAGAACGGAGATCCAGGTTTACTTACACGGACCTCCGTTCTCTCACGGCAGGGGGGCCATTGCGGGTAGCCGGCGGCGATCGAGTCCACCCTACCCGCTCCCTGGCCCCCCCCCCCGGACACAGTGAGCGCGCCTCTGGCGGCGCGCGCTCACAGCACTAGTTATCGCAGCCGCCGTCATATGATGGCAGTTTGCGATAACGAGCCACTCTGTCGCCGTCAGACTGCGGTTGGCAGTCGGCAAGTGGTTAAAGGTGGTGCTGCTATGAGACCATACAAACAGACGGGCATGTACTGGCCACCGGGACTACCGGGAGTTTCCCGGTGTGCTGATGGCTCAGTGGGTCGGTTTCAGTCACAGCCTGTTAAACAATGCGCGAGTCGCGCAGCCATTAATCTGAGCACCGCTCTACTGCCCATGGCTAGGTAATGGAACTTCCGTACGCAGCGCGGCGCACTTCGGCTCTTTCCGCCTCATGCTCGCCTCTTTCCGGACACTGCGCACATCTTCAGCCATGTCCGGCCTGCGCCTGCCCTTTTCCGTCACCGTTCGACTTCCCCTGCTCCCCTCCTATGCGACCGCTCCTCGGCTCCCTCCGGCGGCCTCCGCGGTAACCCGCGTGACGTCCTGAGAACAGCTGACAGGTAGTGTTGAGCGAACCCGGACTGTAACGTTCGGGTCCGTACCGAACTTTAGGGTGTCCGTGGCACGGACCCGGACCCGGACATTTCAAAAATCGTTCGGGTTCGCGGCGGCCTCCCTCGGCTCCTCGCCAGCGTATCCTCCCCTCGTCCCCTTCAGCTTGCCACTGCCTTTTCCCGTCCGCGTCCGGCCTGTACCGACTTCTACACGCGTCACAGGCCTTTCTCCGCTCGTACTCCGCCTTTCTCGGCTTCACGCGGCGCGACGCATGCCTTCAAGGTAATGGATCGGTACCCGTCATCTCGCCACGAGTCTAATTACCGACGCGCTGAGCGCGTAACAAATTGTCCGACACTGACTTTGGCTGGGTGACTCGGTAGTCGTGTGGCCCTTTGAGGGCCATCAGGGCCACCGGTCATGTACGGGCA
>BLSH010408190.1:309028-324991 GCA_018402905.1 Glandirana rugosa
GTCGGGGGGAGGAACATAGTGTCGGGGGGAGGAACATTGTGTCGGGGGAGGAACATAGTGTGTTACAAGGAGGGGGGCTGTGATACAAGGAGGGGGGCTGTGTTACAAGGAGGGGGGCTGTGATACAAGGAGAGCGGCTGTGTTACAAGGAGGGGGGCTGTGATACAAGGAGGGGGGCTGTGTTACAAGGAGGGGGGCTGTGATACAATGAGAGGGGATGTGATGTGAAGGGGGGGGGAGGACATTGAGGTAAAGGGACTCTGATGCAAATTGGGGTACTCGGATGCAAAGAGGCCTGTGATGTAAAGCGGGCACTGTAATATAAAGGGGTGCTATATTGCCCCTATTTGTCTTCAGGACGGGTCCAGAGGCGCAGATGCAGACCACGGCTGAAGAAATAGATGGAGAGGCGTCACAAAAAAAACTCCACCCCTGCCACCTCCACCATGTACATGGGCAGGGCAAAGGGGGTGGAGCCAAGGTGGGGTGGCAAAATCAGGTCTGCCTAGGGCAGTGGTTCTCAACTCCTGTCCTCGGGACCCACTAATAAGCCAGGTTTTCAGGATAACTGGAAATACATCACAGGTGATATCATTTGCTGCTCAGTGATTGCAGCATTCTAGTCTGCATCTCCCCAAGGTAATACTTAAAATCTGGCCTGGGTCCTGAGGACCGGAGTTGAGAACCACTGGCCTAGGGTGACCTGCCGATAAAAGTGATCTTGTGGCGAATCCGCTGCAGAGACCACTTTTACCTGGAAGAGGACCGCCCTCTGTTAAAAATACCGGAGTTATGGAAGCTTAAGTGTTAATTGCTTTTAAAAAAATCGCTGTGCAAATACCATGTGACATAAAAATTGCAGCACCCACCATTTTATTCTCTAGGGCTTCTGCTAAATAAAAAAAAAAAAATATTGTGATGGTTGGGGGTTCTAAATAATTTTCTAGGAAAAAAAAGTTTATTTTTACATGTAGGAGGGAAAAGTCAGAATTGGCCCGTTGGGTTATATTTTATACCTGCGTGCGGTCCCCAGACAGTGCGAATTATCCCCTAATCACTCAGGTAGGATCGCGTCGTCTCTGTGTAGCGATATTAAACGCTTCCTATTAGCGGCTCCCCCTCCGCGCTCCATTTGTCTGTACGTCTGATCCCACGCCGAGATATTGTCCGCCATCCTGGAAGTAATTACGGGGGGGGGGGGAAAGAGGAAATCCAACATGAAAAATGTTTTTGTCACGCCGCTCAATACATCAACAAACACTCCCGGCACTTCCACTCTCTTTAAAAGTTTTATTGATTTAAAGTCGCGATCTGTCGGACGGCACTTTGTCAGAGGAGAAATAAATATCTAATCGTAAGTTTAAAGCTGAACTCCGGGCGGAGAGAGCAGACACAGATTAATGCAGCATTGAAGTGGTACTATAGGCAGGCGTGTATTTTTTCACCAATACATCAGTATTCCAATATTGAGTACAATGCCAAAAAACGTCCAGAAACACTAAGGAGTCCATTTATATATGCAAAGCCATTTGTCCAGCATGCAGTTGAGTGATATCGAACGTTATATGACTATTTTCTTTTCTAAACAAATGTTCTTTTTATTATGGTCAGTAGGAAAATACTGCATTATGGCCACTAGATGGAGCTGAAGAGAAAGGAAATACATCTTTGTAGAAAGGCTCGGTTCACACAGGGGGCGATCCGACTTCAGGGCGGCTTTGCTAGGCGATTTCAGCGTGACTTTCAGCGCGACTTTCAGGGCAACTTCAGGTGACTTCAGGCGGCTTACAACATGACTTATGCCAAGCGACTTTGCCTGTGGCCAATCAGAGAAGGGAGGAAGGGGCTGCCCCAAAATAAATTCTATTCTTTTCACTGGCAAAGTCGCTTGCATTAAGATGGGGGATCCGACTTGGAGGTGACTTCCATTGAATTCTATGGGCACAAGTCGGATAGAAGTCGCCTAGAAGTAGTACAGGAACCTTTTCAGAAGTCGCCTTGAAGTCGGAGCGACTTCAGTCGTGTGTATTAACATGGCTACCATTCATTTTAATGAGATTTCAAATGTCAAGCGACTTGGGGCGACTTGAGGCAACTCAAGTCGGATCGCAAGTCGCCCCTGTGTGAACGGGCACTTAGATACAATGAGAACAATAGAGGGAATTAGCTAAATTAGTTACATTTATTTCCTAATTCTCTAGAATTGACAAGAAAGTGGGAGTTTACCACTGACCATTATAAAATCTTATTGGTTCAGAACGGCCCACAGCAAAAAACAAAAATTTGTGTAGCCATTCATCCAGCGAATCTGCATGTATGTTTGTTCCGCGTGCAATTGGTCACGAATGTTATCAGGTTATTTTCCTTTCTAAACAAATGTTCTTTAACCACTTCAGCCCCGGAAGGATTTTCCAGTTTAGGACCAGAGCCCTTTTTGCGATTCGGCGCTGCGTCGCTTTAACTGACAATTGCGCGGTCGTGCGGCGTTGTACCCAAACTAAATTTGCGCCCTTTTTTGCCCCACAAATAGAGCTTTCTTTTGGTGGTGTTTGATCACCGCTGCGTCATTTCTGATCGCCGCTATAAACAAAAAAAATAGCGACAATTTTGCAAAAAAAAAAAAAAACAATATTTCTTACTTTTTGCTAAAATGCAAATCCAAAATAAAAATATAAAAAAACAAAATTATTCATCTGTTTTGGACGATTTATATTCTTCCTCATATTTTTGGTAAAAAAAAATCGCAATCGGCGTTTATTGATTGGTTTGCGCAAAAGTTGCCACGTTTACGAATGATGAGAATTCATTTCTGGGTTTTTTTTATATTTTACTACTAATGTCGGCGATCTGCGATTTTTAGCGGTACTGCGATATTGGGGCGGACATGTCGGACCATTTTGACACTTTGTTGGGACCATTGGCATTTATACAGCGATCAGTGCTATGGAAATGCACTGATTACTGGGTAAATGCCATTGGCAGTGAAGGGGTTAACCTGGAGGGGGCGCTCTAAGGGTTAACTGTGTTCCCTCAGTGTGTTCTAACTGTATGGGGGCTGGGCTGGCAGGGGGAGGGGAGTGATCACGGCTCCCATATACAGGAAGCCTGTGATGAGAACGGAGATCCGTGTTTACATACACCGACCTCCGCTCTCTCACTGCGGGGGGGGCATCTCGGGTAGCCAACGGAGATCGAGTCCTCCCTACCCACTCCCTGGCCCCCGCAGAACACAGTGAGCGCGTGAGCTGGCCTCCGGCAGCGCGCGAACAGTACTCATTCTCGCGGCCGCCGTCAGGTGACGGCGCTTTGCGATAACGAGCCACTTTGTCGCCGCCAAGCCACGGCGGGCGGCAAGTGGTTAAAGGTCGGCTCGTTCTCCTAAATCGCCGTCATTGTACATCGGCTCAGGAATTCAATTTTCGCGGGCGCGCGTGCCCTCTTGTCAGCGGGGAGCTCATCAGCGGGTCCGGGGGACTCGATGTCCGCCGGCCACCTGCGATCATTCCCCGCAGTGACAGAATGGGCATCCTATGTAAACAAGGCAGATCGCCATTCTGACAGGGGAGGTCACACAGATCCTGGCCTTTCTACTATGCAAGAAGACAGATCTGTGGGTTTCCCCAGGCAGCCCCTCCCCCATACAGTTAGAACACAGTGAGGGAACACATTTAACCCCTTGATCACCCCCTAGTGTTACCCCCCTTCCCTGCCGGTGTCATTAGTACAGTGGCAGTGCATATTTTTGCACTGATTACTGTAATAATGTCACTCATTCCAAAGAAAGTGTCAAAAATGTCAGGTGTCCGATCTGTCGCAGTCTGGCTAAAAATCGCTGATTGCCACCATAACTAGTAAAAATAAATAAATAAATAAAAATGCCATAAATCTATCCCCTATTCTGTAGAAGCAATTATTTTGCGCAAACCAATCAATATACGCTTATTGCGATTTTTTTTTCCACCAAAAATATGTAGAAGAATACATATTGGCCTAAACTGATGAATACATTTGTTTTTTGTATTTGTTTTGGGTATTTATTATAGCAAGAAGTAAAAAATATATATATATTTTTTTTTAAATTGTCGCTATTTTTTTGTTTATAGTGCAAACAATAAAACCCGCAGAGGTCATCAAAAACCACCAAAAGAAATCTCTATTTGTGGGAAAAAAGGGCATACATTTTATTTGGGTACAACGTTGCACGACCGCACAATTGTCAGTTAAAGCGGCACAATGTTTTATCGCAAAAAAATGGCCTGGTCATTAACCTATTCACGTTTGCGCTATAGCCGAAAGACGGCTACAACGCGGACCTGAATTGCCGGGAGGGCGTCCATGGACGTCCTCCCGAGCATGCGATGTCCCTGCGGGTCGCGTGCAGCGAGCTCTGTGATCACCGAGTCCATGAGACTTGGCTGATCACAGATTGGAGTAAGGGGGCGGTCCTGCCCCCTTACCACGTGATCAGCTGTCAGCCAATGACAGCTGCTCACGTGATGTAAACAGGAGATCAGTGATCGGTATTTTTTTCCCCTCGCGCTACCAGTGTGAGGGGTAAAAGAAGACGAGCACCGGCTTCTGTCAGAGGGACATCAGTCCCTGGCACAGAGAGCCGCGGATGGCTCGTCTGTGCCCGCCAGTGCCCCCTGCCGGTGCCACCTGCCAGTACCCACCAGTGCCACCTGCCAGTACCCACCAGTGCCACCTGTCAGTACCCACCAGTGCCATCTACCAGTGCCACCTACCAGTGCCCACAGTGCCACCTACCTTTGCCCACCAGTGCCACCTATCTTTGCCCACCAGTGCTTCCAATCAATGCCCATAAGTGCCGCATCATCAGTGCCACCGATCAGTGCTGCCTATCAGCATCACCTACCAGTGCCCATCAGTGCCACCCATCAGTGCCCATCAGTTCCACCTATGAGTGCTGCTTATCAGTGCCCCTATCAGTGCCCTTCAGAGCCACCGATCAGTGCCCTTCAGTCCTGTCCATCAGTACCAATCATCAGTGCCCATCAGTGCCACCCATCAGTGCCGCCTCATCAGTGCAGCCTATCAGTGCCCATCAGTGCAGCCTATCAGTGCCATCAGTGAAGGAAAAAAATTACCTGTTTTCAAAATTTTATAAAAAAACAATAAAACAGGTTTTTTTTTCAAAATTTTCTGTTTTTTTGGGTTTTTTTAGCAATGAAAATAAAAAACGCAGCAGTGATTAAATACCACCCAAAGAAAGCTCTATTTGTGGGGAAAAAATAATAAAAATGTCATATGGGCACAGTGTCACATGACCGCGCAATTGTCATTCAAAGGGCGACAGCGCTGAAAAGCTGAAAATTGGCCTGGGCAGGAAGGGGGGTTTAAGCGCCCGGTAAGCAAGGGGTTAAAGTGGAGTTCCACCCTATTAAAAGTGTAGCTGCTGACTTTTAATAATCGGACACTCGCCTGTCCCTCGCTCCAGCAATGCGGCCACCCGCAGCTTCGCTCTTCTGCCCCTCCCCTCGTGGGCATCACAGGTGTGGGCACCCAGCTTTGGCTTCAAAGCCGGGTGCGCACTGCACATGCGCAATGCACGCTGTGAATGGCCGGCATTATCTCCTGGGACCTGTGTTGTGTCCCAGAAGATCGCAGAGAGGGGGGGGAGGTGAACTTCTTTCCGGATCCGCGGCGCCAGGGGAGGAAGTGGGAGTTGGAACCCTGTGAAAACAGCCCCCCCCCCCCCAAAAAAAAACTTTTGGGTGGAACTCCGCTTTAAGGGGGTAAATCCTTAAGGTGGATGTAAACCCTCCAAATACCCAGTGAAGTGAACAGCCTCAGATGATACACAGGGATGACACAAATCTCCCTATATAAGTCTTACATGTATATCTTCTGTCTTCACTTTGATACACTGTTTAGAAAATGCACGTTCTGTTATATTTTCCACTTCCTCCTTCCTCTGTAGGAGGAGGTGATTCCTGGACACAGAGACTGTGAGAAAGCTGATTGGAGGAAAGGCACACACCCCCTCCCCACACATGCAGAGGTTGCCTGTGACTTGTTTAGCAGCCTGCTAATCTATTTTTAGCAACATCCTCCTCTCTAAATTCTATGTCCTGTCTCCCAGAACAAGTGAGAACTTATCAGGCTGATAACAGAGCTAAGGAGGAAGACACAGCTACCAGACATAGCTACAGGAAGAGAGATAAGAAGGCACTACAGACAGGTGTGCCCAGCTCATATTTCATGAATCGGGTTTACATCCACTTTAACTGGTTAATAATGGGCAGTAGGTAAATACTGCATTACGGCCACCAGGTGGAGCTGAAGAGTAAATGAAATCCATTTTTGTAGCAAAAAATACAATGGGGTTGATTTACTAAAGCTGGAGAGTGCAAAAAGCGGTGCAGCTGTGCATGGTAGCCAATCAGCTTCTAACCTCAGCTGGTTCAATCAAGCTTTGACAATAAAACCATGAAGCTGATTGGTTTCTGTGTTGAGCTGCACCAAATTTTGCACTTTCAAGCTTTAGTAAATCAACCCCAATATAACAATTCTAGAGAACGCTAGAGGGAATTGAGTAAAATTAGTTACATGTATTTCCTAATTCCCTTTAGTGTTCTCTAGAATTAGCAAACATGTCGGCGTTTACCGCTGCCCATTATAAAATCACATTCAATCATTCAGAAGAGACTAAAGAAGAAAAAAAAATTGCGTAGCCATTCATTCAGTGAATCTGCATATACAGTGCTGTGAAAAAGTATTTACCCCCTTCCTGATGGTTCTTTTTTGCATATTTGTCACACTTATGAGGAGTTCCAGATTATATAAAAAAAGTCAATAACTAGAAATACCGTAGCTGAATTTTAATATAAGGACACTTACCTGTCCAGGGGCCCTGCAATGTCGACACCCCAAGCTTATCCGTCCATCGGCTCCGGGTGCAGGCTTGGGCATCTTCACTAAGGCAAAGAGGAAGTGAAGCCTTGCGGTTTCACAGCCTGCTCCCTACTGCGCATGCGCGACTCGCACTGCGCTTTCTGAATGGTCCCATCGCCTTCTGGGACTTGTGTGTCTCCCAGAAGGCAGCAGGGGAGAGGAGGAGGGGCCGTAAATTTTGTAGATCTCCGCGCAATGATTGCGGCCATCTTACCTGGAAGAGGGAGCGGGCACCTAGTTTTCACAGGAACTCCCCCCCCCCCCCCCCGAAAGATGCCAAATGAGGCAGCTGAGGAGGGCAGGAAGCAAACCAGCTGAGCTTCCCCCTTTTGGGTTGAGCTCCACTTTAAATGATTGAGATCATCAAACAAATGTTACACAAAGATAACCCGAGGAAATATAAAATTTGGTTTTTAAATGAGGATTTCATTTATTAAGAGAAAAAAGCTGTTCAAACCTGCCCGGCCCTATGTGAAAAAGTAATTGCCCCCTAAACCCAATAACTGGTTGGGCCACCGTTGGCGGCAACAACTGGAATCAAGCATTTGGGAAAACTGCCAATGAGTCTTTCACATCGCTGTGGAGGAGTTTTGGCTCCACTCTTCTTTGTAGGATTGTTGTAATTCCCCCACATTGGAGGGTTTTCCGGCATTATTGGCCGGTCTCACTCCACAGCATCTCAATCAGATTTAAGTCCGGACTTTGACTGAGCCACTCCAAAACCTTCATTTTGGTTTTTTTTTGAGCCAAAGGTGGACTTGCTGGTTGGGTTTGGGATCTTTGTCCTGCTGCACAACCCAAGTGTGCCTGAGCTGGAGGTCAGGAACTGATGGTGGACATTCTCCTTCAGGATTTTCTGGTAGAGCGCAGAATTCATGGTTCCATCAATGGTGGCGACTCGTCCAGCCCCAGACCATCCCCTACCACCACCACCATGTGTGACTGTTGGCATGATGTTCTCTTTATGAAATGCTGGCTTAGATTTACACCACATGTAACGGGACGCACAACTTCCAGAAAGTTCCTCTTTTGTCTCATCGGACCTCAGAATATTTGCCCAAAAGTCTTGGAGATAATTAAAGTGGAGTTCCACCCATGTAAAAGTCAGTAGCTACATAAAGTGTAGCTGCTGACTTTTAACAATCGGACAGTCACCTGTCCCTCGCTTCGATGCGGTTGCCCGAGGGCTCGCTCTTCTCCCCCTCCCCTCGGCGGTGCCGGCATCACAAGTGTGGGCACCCGGCTTTGGCTTCAAAGCCGGGCGTGCACTGCGCATGAGCGACTCGCGCTGCACCTTGTGAATGGCCGGCGTATCTTCTGGGACCTGTGACTCTCCCAGAAGATTGCTGAGAGGGAGGGGGAAGGTGAACTCTAGGGGAGGAAGTGAACTGGGGACACTGTGAAAACGGGGTCCCCGGTCCACCCCCAAATAAATGACATGCCAATTGTGGCATGTCGGGGGTCACCTTCCTTTAAAGCGGGAGTTCCACTTTTGGGTGGAACTCCGTTTAAGATGTTTTTTGACAAATGTGAGACAAGCTATCTATCTATCTATCTATCTATCTATCTATCTATCTATCTATCTATCTATCTATCTATCTATCTCTATCTCTCTATCTATCTATCTATCTATCTCATATCTATCTATCTATCTATCTATCTCATATCTATCCATGTATCTATGTATCTATCTATCTATCTATCTATCTATCTATCTATCTATCTATTTATCTATCTATCTATCTATCTATCTATCTATCTATCTATCTATCTATCTATCTCATATCTATCTATCTATCTATCTATCTATCTATCTATCTATCTATCTATCTATCTATCTATCTATCCATCTATCTATCCATATCTATCTATCTATCTATCTATCTATCTATCTATGTATCTATCCTTATCTATCTATCTATGTATCTATCTATCTATCTATCTATCTATCTATCTATCTATCTATCTATCTATCTATCTATCCATATCTATCTATCTATCTATCTATCTATCTATCTATCTATCTATCTCATATCTATCTATCTATCTATCTATCTATCTATCTATCTATCTATCTATCTATCTATCTCATATCTATCTATCTATCTATCTCATATCTATCTATCTATCTATCTATCTATCTGTCTATCTATCTATGGTCTATGTATCTATCTGTCTGTCTGTCTGTCTGTCTGTCTATCTATCTATAGCAATAAATGCCAGTACTGTACATGGGCAGCATAGGGGGGGTCCAGGCATTTTTGTTGCATTGGGGCCATATGGTGATTGGTAGAGAGTCAGACGAGGGGAAACATACAGGGAAAAGAGAGAGTCGGTATGAAAGGAGGAAGGTTATGGAGAGATAAAGAGAGACCAAAAGAAGGGATAAGGTGCGTGCCAATCATGAGGCAAAGCGGGGCATTCACCTCTGGTGGCAATCAGTAGGGGGGGGGGGGCACTGAGACCGGAGTGTCCATAAGAGACACTCCATCCTCCCCGCAGGTCAGCAATGCCCTGATACACACTTTGGGCTTATAAAGCTGGTTGCTAGGATGCCAGTGACTGGGCGGCCTGCCTGCACCATAACAACCAATGATGCTGAATGCTATATATCTATCTACAAGAATGAAGGGAAAGTTAAGAGTAGGGAGTGACAGGGACAGGAGAGAGACAGCAGGGAGAGATATAGAAAATGTGTTCTGAAAGAAAAGGAGAGGAAGAGTCACAGTGAGTCATTCCAGAGAGTCAGAAGTAAGAAGAAATGGTGGGGAAAGAGAGGAAACATACAGGGAAAACAGTAAAGTCTCCTTGGCACACAACTCGGATGCCTATACCCAGGTGAGGAGGAATTGATCTTGAGCACTCCAATGCCAGATCTGGGCCCCAACGTGCTGGTCAGCAGGGAAGAGGGTTTAATACAGACTGACAGACTGTTACTGTAACATCGCACCTTAGGCAGGACCATAGGGTCATCATCTGGACCACAGAATTATTATCAACCAATTATCCTATTTTTTTTACTGTTTTATATATTTGTTTAAGGGGTTGTTGCCATTTCTATTTTTCTGGTTGCCACACACATACACACATATATATATTGTGGGAGATTAGCTCATGGGGATCACTTTTCAGAGGAACAGATTCAGCATGGAGGTCAGTTTCTTTAAAATCTGGCAGCTTGCCAGGTTTATTACAGGTTTGCAAGCTCAAAACACATAAAAGAACAGAAAACAAAACCTCGCTGTCTGGCGCTAAACTAAACAATCAGGTTCCTCTCTATACATTGTGGGGCTGTCCCCGACACCCACAAAACATAAGCACAGTGCAAACCTTGATCTTTCAGTCCAAAATAGCACACAGAGCTCACTCAGATTTTTCCCTCTGAGATCCAGGATAGAGCTCTCCTCTGCTCTCTTCCTGGACATTAAATGCAGATAGAGAGGGGTTTGAGTGGACCAGAAAGTCCGGGCTGGAACCAGCTCTGCCACAGTGGCTGGAAAAACCCGGGTCGGATTCTCACTAGTCCCTCAACATGATCGCATGCAAGGCGACAAGTATCGCCCGTCCACTATTGCGCCACGCATAACGTCACATACCCCCCCCCCCCCTGCTCAAGCTCCTGCGGCAGAGCAACTGTCCCGACCATGCAGTGGGCTCAGGAAAGGCTATCAGTGTTGTTCTGGAGCCTTCCGGCCCGGTGTTCCACTGAGAACCTAAACGGCGGTAGGGCCAGGAACCCCCTAATCACCCGGCTATTTTTCTCCCGGTTGTTACACATCCACTTAAGGGGGGCATGGTCGTTGACTAGCCTGAATGACTTTCCGAGCAGGTAGTATTTTAGGGCCTCTAAGGCTCATTTGATAGCCAGGCATCCTTCTCCACAATGGCATAATCCTTTTCATGCCTATTAATCTTCCTGCTTAAGTAGACCACCAGGTGTTCCTCACCATCTTTGATCTGGGACAGAACAGCACCTAGTCCCACCTCAGAGGCGTCGGTTTGAACCACAAACTCCTTTGTGAAGTCCGGGGTCACGAGCACCCCTAACCAGGGCTTGCTTCAACTTCTGGAAGGCCTTCTCGGCTTTGAGATTCCACTTAACCATTCCTGACTCTCTACCCTTCGTCAGATCAGTCAGAGGGATGGCAATGGTGGCAAAGTCGGGGATGAAGTGTCGGTAACACCCTGTAATCCCCAGGAAGGCATTAACCTGTTTTTTGTTCACCGGTTGGGGCCACTTTTGAATGGCCTCGATCTCATTGGTCTGAGACTTGACCAGTCGCCGACCAAAAACAAGGTATTTGGCCTCCTCTAGACCTACGGCACATTTTTTTGGGTTGGCTGTTACCCTGCTACCCTGCTACCCTCAGCGAATCTACCACTGCCTGCACCCGGGGCAGATGTGATTCCCAATCTGGGCTGTGGATGATCACATCATCTATATAAGCCACTGAATAGGGCCGATGCGGCCTAAAGGTTTTGTCCATCATCCTCTGGAAGGATGCAGGGGCCCCATGCAGACCAAATGGCATTCGATTGTATTGGAAGAACCCCTCAGGAGGGGTACAGAAGGCCGTTTTATCCTTTGCTGACTCCGTTAGGGGGATCTGCCAGTACCCCTTGGTTAGGTCTAGGGTTTTTATGTACCGGGCACCTCCCAACCTGTCCACAAGTTCGTCAACCCGTGGCATTGGGTATTCGTCAAACTTAGACACTTCATTCAGCTTCCTGAAATCATTACAGAACCGGATAGTGCCATCGGGCTTTGGGACCAGCACTATGGGGCTCAACCAGGCGCTGTGGGACTCCTCTATAATGTCCAACTCCAACATGGTTTTTATTTCTCTCGCCACCGCCTCTCGTCTAGCCTCAGGTATTCGGTATGGTTTTACATTTACACGGACCCCTGGTTCCGTGATTATGTCATGTTGTAGCACAGTGGTCAGTCCGGGTAAGGAAGAGAAAAAGTCTCTATTGTTACTGACAAATTCCTTAACGTTGTTTTGTTGCATCAGTGACAAGGACTTGGTTATGGGGACATCCGGGGTCAGGGGTAACCTGTCCTTTTGGGGAGTGGGCACTGAAAATAAACTCTCTGTCCTTCCACGGTTTTAGGAGATTAACATGGTAAATCTGCTCTGGTTTCCTTTTCCTAGGCTGGTAAACTTTATAGTTTACTTCCCCTACTCTTTCCCTAATCTCAAAGGGACCCTGCCATATTGCCAGGAATTTACTTTCAACCGTGGGGACTGGCACCAGCACTCTGTCTTCGGGGTAGAAAGTCTGGGTTTTGGCACCCTGTGCGTACAAGGAGCAGGACAGTTGCGATTCGATCCTGCATCACGGAGACGTGCTCTATGACGCTTCTATATAGGGTGGCCTCTCCTTCCCAGGTCTCTTTTGCAACATCTAGCAGCCCCCTGGGATTTCTACCATACAAGAGCTCAAAGGGGGAATAGCCCGTAGACGCCAAGAACCTCTCGTATAGCAAACATGAGGTACAGCAGCAAAAAATCCCAATTTCACCCATCTTTATCCCCCACCTTTTTTTAGCATACTCTTGAGGGTCTTGGGGTGGTAAACAGAGGTACAACTTCTACAACTTGCACAATTCTCTGGTCACTCTGGACATGAACGGGGTACCCTGATCTGTCAAGATTTCTTTAGGGATCCCCACCCGACTAAACACATGGACCAGCTCCTTGGCCATAGTCTTAGCGGAGGTATTCCGCAAGGGTATGGCCGCAGGATACCGGGTCGCATGGTCCAGGATCACCAGGATGTGCTGGTGTCCCCGGGCAGATTTTACTACTGGTCCCATGGGGTGATGGGGCTGTCATTTGACACTCAGGGCATGATTCACAGTATTCTTTGACGTCTGCATACAACCCAGGCCAGAAGAATCTCTGGGTTATTCTCCCCTGGTTCTCTTGATCTTCCTCCATTACATGCCCATGGGCCAGATCTAGCACCACCCTGCGGAAGGGTTTGGGAACCACTAGCTGTTCCACTTTGTCCTTCCCGCGTTTCACCACCTGAAACAAATAATTTTTAAGCACCATGTAGGGAAAAGACACCCCCCAATTAGGGTCCATAGGTTCCCCATCCAACACTTTCACGTCTTCTCAGGCTCTAAGGAGAGTGACATCTCGTTGTTGTTCTGTACAGAAGTCCTCTCTCCGGACCTCTAAGTCAGATACTACATTCGGTTCACTCTCACCGTCAGGGTCAGAGATATTGTCAGGGTCATTAGCCCCCCGTTGTGAGCTATCTTCCAGCTCCTCCGGCTCTCCAGTTAGTACAGAAAAAGGAAGAGGGTCTTATCCCTCCTTGGTCCTGCCGCCAGTCTCCCCTTCCATTTGGCAAAACGAGTCTGGTGAGAGGTCTCGTGCTTCCACAGCAGGGGGAACTCTATCCTCCAGACTCCCTGTGCCTTCCCATAACCTACAAAAATGGTGAAAATCCCTGCCCACTAGGGCGTCATAAAGTAGTGAAGGCACCACCCCAGCAGAATGAGTCAAACTACCACAAGGGGTGTCAATCTCAACCACAGCAGTCCTATCAACCTTCCCCATGCCCTTGACCCCTGGAACAGTCTTATCGGGTCTGCTGGGCGATCTTTCACCCTTAGATACATTGGAGTGGGGCGCAGATGGGTGCAACAAGTCCTCAGCAGCAGGGTGTCTCTCCATGAGGTGGACCAATTGGTTGGCAGTTTTGGGGTCCCCCATGACTGACACACTTCCTCAAAGCAGCAGGGAGCGCACGCAGATACTGGTCCATGACCACATGCTCCACAATCTGGGGTCCTGGCAAGGTCTCAGGTTGCAACCACTTCCTCGTGAGATATATCAGGTGGAACATTTGCGAGCGGGGTGGCTTGTCCATTCAGTAGGACCACTGATGCACCCGTTGAGCCCGGATGGCCATGGTGACCACCAGGCATGCGAGTATCTCCGTCTTTAGAGTCTCATAGTCCTGGGCCTTTACTGGTTCCAAATCAAAGTAGGCCTTTTGGAATTCACCTGTCAGGAACGGTGCTAACAGTCCCACCCACTGCTCTTTTGGCCATCCTTCGCGATGAGTGACTCTTTCAAAGGTCGTGAGGTACGCCTCCACGTCATCTGCAGGTGTCTTCTCTTGCATGTGGTAGCTGGCACATACCATCTTTTGTTCCACTGGCACAGGACTTGCGGACCCCTTTTTTTTTTTCAAATTCTTTATTTATTGGTATACAGCAACCAAGGCGTTACATCCATCAGTTTGAAGACAATAAAATGTACAAAGATAAACAGTATATATATTCCCACCTAAAATACCAATATTACGCCCATAACCTAACCGTTTGGGGTGACTTCAAATAACACCAGATCACATATGGAGAGATCCGTCCGCCACAGACCCCAGGCTATCAGTTAAAAGCCTCACGGGGTATGAGCAAATGGCTGTCTCGATTTTCAAAGAGCAGAACAATAGAATATAGAGAGGAAGAACAGAGAATCCAAGAATCAGGAGAGAATAAAGAGAGGGGGAGAGGGTGGGGAGAGAAAAAAAAAAAGGGGGGGGGGAATAAGAGGAGGAATAGGTAGGAGCGGGGGGGGGGGAGTGATTCCTGCCCAAGGTGGAGTGAGATTGCCACAACAGTGGCAAGGATAGCACAATCAGGGGCTGCCATCTGCAGGGCACTCCCACGGGAGAGCCTTACCCTCGTCTGAGTACACGAACATATTCCAGCACGCCCATGTCTTAGTATATCTTTCCCTCCTGTCCTGGGAGGTGAGGACCAGGTCCTCCAGGTGATTAATGCTCCTGACTTTGTTCAGCCACATAGCAACAGATGGAGGATCGGGGCTCCGCCAACAGAATGGTATGCAAGCCTTGGCGGCATTCAACAGGTGGCACAGGACCGACTTCTTATAAGTCTTAAGTGGAATCTGGGAGCAGTGGAGCAGAAAGAAGGCCGGATCGTCGGGGATAGGGAAGTCAGTGAATCGTTGGGAGATTCTCCTGACCTCAGACCAATAATTCTTAATTCTTGGGCACTCCCAGAGAATATGGAGCAAGGTCCCTTGCTCCTCTCGGCGTTTCTCTAACAGGAACTGCTGGGGAGTATTTGTGTAAGATCGACGGGGTATAGTACCAGCGGGTCAAGATCTTATAGTTATTTTCCTGTGTGCGGGTTCAGATGGAGGATTTAAAGGTTAGGTGGATCATGTTCTGAGTTTGGACACCCAAGTACTGCAGTGCAGTGTGCGTCCATTTAAAAGAAAAGTTGCGCTGCATGGTCCAAAGCAGTGAAGACGGTGCAGCCACCCCCATAGCCTCCGATCTGGCGAAGTTTATCTTTAGATTCGATAAAGCCCCGAACTGATCAAACTCCTTCATCAAGTTGGGCAGCGAGAAATGTGGGTTCGTTAAGGAAAAGAGCAGGTCGTCTGCGTACGGCGATACTTTGAGATCTAGATCGCCTACTTCAATGCCTGAAATGTCCGGGTTAAGCCGGATTTTACTCAGAAATGGCTCCAAGGACAGGGCGAACAGCAGCGGCGTGCCATTCGAGATAGAGAACTGGGGGGAGAACACTCCGTTGGCTTCAACCACAGCCTGCGGGCCCGAGTAGACACTGGAGATCCATCGCTGCATCTGGGCCCCAAAGCCCAGGCATCTCAAGGTGGCGAACATAAAAACCCAACTCACCCTATCAAATGCTTTCTCGGCATCCGTGCCGAGAAAGACGCATGGGGAGCCACTATTCCGAGCCAGATGGACCAGGTTGAGCACTTTGATTGTATTGTCCCTTGCCTCTCGGGCGGGGATGAACCCCACCTGATCTAGGTGAACCAGCTGGGGCAGATAAGATTGGAGTCGGGTGGCAAGGAGTTTGGTTTCCTGCACGAAGGCCACATCTGTGTGAGCTTGCTTCTCTGGGACGTTAAGCCCCTTGGCGTTCAAGGAGTTCACTCGAATAGTGTCCATGGTGGACCCCGGGTCTACGTCGCTACCTAGAGGTCACAGATGAGCCCGGGCGTCCGACACCAACTTCGGTTG
>BLSH010408190.1:350432-363656 GCA_018402905.1 Glandirana rugosa
TGGTGATACCACCTTCTGGTACGTTGGGTCTCCAGTTCAAATCTTGGCCAGGGCACTATCTGCATGGAGCTTGCATGGTCTTCCACCATAGTGGTTGGCACTCCTGCCTTACAGCACTGGGGTCTCCAGTTCAAATCTTGGCCAGGGCACTATCTGCATGGAGCTTGCATGGTCTTCCACCATAGTGGTTGGCACTCCTGCCTTACAGCACTGGGGTCTCCAGTTCAAATCTTGGCCAGGGCACTATCTGCATGGAGCTTGCATGGTCTTCCACCATAG
Source organism: Glandirana rugosa (assembly GCA_018402905.1). Lineage (NCBI taxonomy): Eukaryota > Metazoa > Chordata > Amphibia > Anura > Ranidae > Glandirana > Glandirana rugosa. The sequence goes on from BLSH010408190.1 coordinate 350,712, forward strand.
TGGTTTGCACTCCTGCCTTACAGCACTGGGGTCCTCGTTCAAATCCTGGCCAGGGCACCTTCGGCATGGAGCTTGCATGGTCTTCCACCATAGTGGATAGCACTCCTGCCTTACGGCACTGGGGTTCTTAGCTCAAATCCCAGCCAGGGCAATATCTGCATGGAGCTTGCATGGTCTTCCACTATAGTGGTTGGCACTCCTGCCTTACAGCACCGGGTGCAGCATTCAAATATGCCAGCCAAATCTGCATGGAGTTTAGCATTCCTGCCTTACAGCACTGGGGTCCTCAGTTCAACTGCCAACAAGGGTACTATCGGCATGGAGCTTGCATGGTCTTCCACCATGGTGGTTAGCACTCCTGCCTTACAGCACTGGGATCCTCAGATCAAATCCTGACCAGGGTGCTATCTGCATGGGGCTTACGTGGTCTTCCACCATAGTGGATAGCACTCCAGCCTTACAGCACTGGGGTCCTCAGTTCAAATTCAAATCATGGCCAGGGAACTATCTGCATGGAGCATGCATGATTGTGGTTAGCATTCCTGCCTTACAACACTGGAGTTCTCAGTTCAATTCCCAGCCAGGGCACTATCTACATGACGCTTGCATGGTCATCCACCATAGTGGTTAGCACTCCTGTCTTACAGCACTGGGATCCTCAATTCAAATCCTGGCCAGGGCACTATCTGCATGGAGCTTGCATGGTCCTCTATTATAGTGGTTGGCACTCCTGCCTTATAGCACTGGGGTCCTCATTTCAAAATCTGGCCAGGGCACTATCTGCACGGAGCTTGCAAGGTCTTCCACCATAGTGGTTAGCACTACTGCCTTACAGCACTGGGGTCCTCAGTTCAAATCCTGGCCAGAGCTCTATCTTCGTGGAGCTTGCATGGCCTTCCACCATAATGGTTGGCACTCCAGTCTTACAGCACTGGGGTCTTCGATTCAAATCCTGTGTGCTACAGTGGGGAAAAGTGGAGATTTTGCAAGTGTAGCGCCCCCATAGTGAATAGGTGCTTAGATGATAGATTTTTGCTAGGAGAGGCAAATTTAGTCAGGCCTGACTGTTGGGCAGGGGAGTGGCCCAGGAAGATCTGGAGACTGCAGGAAGAAATTTCTCTTGGTTACCCCTCCCCTTTGTTTCCAGAGGATTCTGCAAAAGGGGATAGAAGAGGAGGTGGGCCTTTCTGAGGTATCTTAAGGAGCCCTGACCAATCCCCAAGCTGGATTGGCAGGGGCCAGGCTTCCTTAAATACTGTGGTCTGCCCAGCTGGGAGGAGGAGAGTGTCGGGTGGAAGAGTGGAGATGTAGCAGAGGTTGCAGAGGCTACAGGAAAGACTATTTAAAGGATCCACTGGCGTCAGTGAGTGACATACTCTGGGAGCTGGAGAAGAGGACTGGAGCAGGCTGGGAGGATACAGTGGACAGTCTATGGAGGTCAGAAGAGCCAGTCAGGGAAGTGGTGTCACTGGACAGTGGAGCGGGCCGGAGTAGCCAGGAGGGCTGAGGTGGCCTGGAAGAGGATGGGATGGGAGCAGTAGTCCATCAAACCCTGCTAGCACAGTTGTACTCAACTACACTTTGAGGGCCCATGGCCCTTGCCTGTAATGGGCGGTCCGGAGGTCCTGCCATCAGGAACGCAGGCCTCACCATGTGCTAGCTAGGGTGGTTTAAGATGTAATGGAGGTCTGATAAATAGCCCTTCAGGCCTCACCAAGAAGAAGTAAGCTTTGTGCAGGAGAGAAGTGAAGGAGTGTAATGTTCAGCGAGTGTCAGTGGTGGAGGAAGAGGGAGTGTATATACGGAGGTGTATATAGACATCCCACAGTCACCCCTACCCCATCCAAGTTTATTCACCTAATAAACAACAAAAAACAAAGTACCGGCCTGTTCCCTGACTCCGGATGAAAGGAAATGTGTGATTGAGGGCAGAGTGACAGGTGGACCACATTGACCAGCCACCCCTAAGGGGGCCATTGGCTACATATGTTTGCCCACTTACAAAGAAATGAAGGGTCTATAATATTTACCATAGGTGTATTTTAAATGAAAGAGACAGATAATCAACTAAAAATCCAGAAAATAACACAGGATACAAATGTTATAAATGGAGTTGCAGTTCGGTGAGCAAAATAAGTATTTTATCCCCAAGCAAAACACGACTTAGTAGTTGGTGGAGAAACCCTTGAGGTCAGACGTTTCTTGAAGTTGGTGACCAGGTTTGCAGACATCTCAGGATTTTGGTCCACTCCTCTTTACAGATCTTCTCTAAATCCTTAAGGTTTCTTGGTTGTCGCTTGGCAACTCAAAGATTCCATACATTTTCTATAGGATTAAGGTCTGGAGACTGGCTAGGCCACTCCATGACCTTAATGTGCTTCTTCTTGAGCCACTCCTTTGTTGCCTTGGCTGTGTGTTTTGAGTCGTTGTCATGCTGGAAGACCCATCCATGACCCATCGTCAGTGTTCTGATTGAGGGAAGAAGGTTCTCATCCAAGAATTTACAATACATGGCCCCGTCCATTGGCCCCTCAATGCAGCATTACTAGAAGAAAAATGAAAAAAAAAAAAATAAAAACAAATAACAATATCCCATAGTTTGCAGACGCTATAACTTTTGCACAAAGCAATCAATGTACGCTTATTAGGATTTTTTTTTTACCAACAATATGTAGCAGAATACAAATTGGCCTAAATTTATGAAGCAATTTTTTTTTTATTGGATGTTTTATAGCAGAAAGTAAAAAATATTGTTTTTTTTTTTTAAATTGTTGAACTTTTTTGTTTGTAGCGCAAAAAATAAATAACGCCAAGGTGATCAAATACCTCCAAAATAAAGCTCTATTTGTGGGGAAATAAATGCCATACATTTATTTGGGTAAAGCATCTCACGACCGCGCAATTGCCAGTTAAAGTAATGCAGTGCCGTATCGCAAAAAAACGGCCTGGTCATAAAAGGGGGTAAATCTTCCAGAGGTCAGGTAGTTAAAGAGGAGCTAAATACAAAAATACTCACCCATGCCCCCAGGGCCGGCTCTACCACTAGGCACCCTACCACCAGGGGTGCCCATCTGCTGTTGATCCGTCACTGCTCTGCATCAATCACTCATGTCACTGGAGAGCCGCGGCTGGCAGCACCCCAGGGTGGTAAAATTAGGCGGATCCAGGGGCACAGGTGCGGGCCTGTGGACCACGGCTAAAGAAACGGGTAGAGAGGCTCTGCCAAATATCTCTACCTCCGCCACCTCCATCGTATAAATTGACAGGGCAAAAGGGGTGGAGTCAGGGGCTGAGCCAAAGGGGGGCTGCAAAATGAGGTTTCGCCTAGGGTGTCAAAAATCCTTGCACCAGCCCTGCATGCCCCAACAGTCTGATGTCCGCAAGGTCCCTCGCTGGCGTCATCTTCTCACCAGCTTCTTCCTGGTGCCAGTCTTCAGCTATCTTAATTGGCAGGTGCAAGATGGCGTTACTCCTGCAGCTCTTTGTAGGAGGATTGCAAATTCTACCTTCCCAGCAAAAATCATCTCCCCCAATCCACCTACTAGCACAATTCTCTTCCCCTCCCCATCCCAACACTAATTCTTTCCATTCCCCTCTCCCAGGACAAATCACTTCCCCAAATCCCCACTCTTAGCACAAACCCTCACAACAAATTCCACCTCCCTATTGCAAATTCTCTCCTCCCCAATTCACTTAACTCTAAATCCCCCATCTTAGCACTAAACGTCGCACTGCCAGCACCAATTTCATTTTTCATTTACCACCCCCCCCCCCCCAGCACAAATCGCTTTCTTCAAATCCCTCCTCCTAGCACAAATCCTCTCCCCTTCCCACCCAAATTCCACCTCCCCAGCACAAATATTTCACCCCAGCTCAAATTACCCCCCCCCCATCCCAAATTCCACCTCCCCAGCAGAAAAACTCTCAACCCTAAATCCCCCATCTTAGCTCTTAGCACTAACCCTCTCACTGCCAGCACCTATTTTGTTTAGCACCCCCCCCCCCCCCCACACACACACACACACTGCCCCCAACAGCACAGGTGTTACAGCACAGTGAGACTTTCATGGACAGAGAGAAGAGACTGCGGATGGTGCATCAGCATAAAATTGGCGAGCAGTGGGACATTTTTAATGAAGGAGAATTGACAGAAATGTACTGGAAAAAAAGAGTACATGGGTATGCGGGTGTTTTACTACAAGAATGAAATTACTGCAGAGGATACAGCAGTGTACAACTGACCAGCAGCAAGACAATATTAGATAGCCAGGTTAGGCCTAACCTTACTAGCAACAAAGAACACAGGCTGGGGCTTTACTACAAGAATTATGATACTGCAGAGCATACAGCAGCGTGAAACTGGCCAACAGCAAGACAGTAAGACTAGGCCTAACTTTGCTAGCCGCAAAGAGCACTGGCTAGGGCTCTACCACAGGAATGATGATACTGCAGAGGATACAGCAGTGTAAAACTGGCCAGCAGCAAGACAATATTAGATAGCAAGGTTAGGCCTAACCTTACTAGCAACAAAGAACACAGGCTGGGGCTTTACTACAAGAATTATGATACTGCAGAGGATACAGCAGCGTGAAACTGGCCAACAGCAAGACAGTAAGACTAGGCCTAACTTTGCTAGCCGCAAAGAGCACTGGCTAGGGCTCTACCACAGGAATGATGATACTGCAGTGGATACAGCAGTGTAAAACTGGCCAGCAGCAAGACAATATTAGATAGCAAGGTTAGGCCTAACCTTACTAACAACAAAGAACACAGGCTGGGGCTTTAGGCTATCCGTAGATGACACAGTTCAGCTGCAGATTCGTTCAGATACGTGCGGTTAGCTGCATAACATCGTTCCTGGACGCATTCCAATCCATTTTTTCTAAACGTTCGAAATCGTCTGTAACAAAACCGTTGCTAAATGCAGAGTGTGAAAGGGGCCATAGGAAAGCAATGGCACAGTATAGCTGCGGTAGATAACTTCATCTGTCCGCAGCTAAAAGCTGGAATCTATCAGTTCGTGTGAAAGGAGCCTTACTACAAGAATTACGATACTACAGAGAATACAGCAGTGTGAAACTGGCCAGCAGCAAGACAGTGTTTGATAGTAAGACTAGGCCTAACTTTGCTAGCCGCAAAGAGCACTGGTTAGGGCTATACCACAGGAATGATGATACTGCAGCGGATACAGAAGTGTAAAACTGGCCAGCAGCAAGACAATGTTAGAGAGCAAGGCTAGGCCTAACCTTACTAGCGACAAAGAACACAGACTGGGACTTTACCAGGAGTTCCTGTCCATATGGGGTGCAGGGACGCCACCCCCCTAACCCATGCCCCCAGCCCCTAATCTACATGCAGGGTGCCGGACACATGGATTCCAATGGTTTTTTTTTTTCTTAACCGCTTGCCGACCGCTGATCAGCAATTGACGGCGACAATGTGGCTCTGTAACGCAAAACGCCGTCATACGACGGCGGCCGCGATACAGAGCCACTGTGAGCGCGTGCGCGCCGCCGGAGGCGCGCGCGCGCTCACTGTATTCGGGGGGGGGCCAGGGAGCGGGTGCGGCGGCTTCGATTGCCGCCGGCCACCCGCGATGCCACCCCCGGAGTGAAGGGGCAGAGGTCCGTGTAAGTAAACACGGACCTCCACTCTGTGTGAGGGGGAAGGGCTGTGATCACAGCCTTCCTGTACATGAAGGCTGTGACCACTTCCCTTCCCCAGATAGGCAAGCCCCCCCACAGTTAGAACACGCCCAGGGAACATAGTTAACCCTTAGCGCGCCCCCTGCAGGTTAACCCCTTCACTGCCAATGGCATTTACACAGTAATCAGTGCATTTTTATAGCACTGATCGCTGTATAAATGCCAATGGTCCCAAAAAAGTGTCAAAATGTTCCGACATGTCCGCAGCAATATCGCAGTACCGCTAAAAATCGCAGATCGCCACCATTACTAATAAAAAATAAAAAAAAAATAAAAACCCCAAAAATGAATTCTCATCATCCGTAAACGCGACCACTTTTGCGCAAACCAATCAATAAACGCCGATTGCGATTTTTTTTATCGCAAATATGAGGAAGAATATAAATCGGCCAAAAACGGTGAAAAAAAATGTTTTTTTATATTTTTTTTTTGGATTTGTATTTTTGCAAAAAGTAAGAAATTTGGGTTTTTTTGCAAAATTGTCGCTCTTCTTTTGTTTATAGCGGCGATCAGAAATGACGCAGAGGGGATCAAATACCACCAAAAGAAAGCTCTATTTGTGGGAAAAAAAGGACGTAAATTTCGTTTGGGTACAACGTCGCACGACCGCGCAATTGTCAGTTAAAGTGACGCAGCGCCGAATCGCAAAAAGGGCTCCGGTCCTAAAGCTGGAAATCCTTCCGGGGCTGAAGTGGTTAAGAACATGATTAGAGCCAGAGGCTCTAAATTGGCTTAAAAAAAGGGTCAGCTTGGGTGCAGAGCACAGTTTTTTTACGTATAATGGGCTTAAACTTTGTATGCCTAACTTTTATTTTATCTATGTTGCCAATGGCCCTCTTAGGGGTGGATGGTAGTTGTGGTTCACCTGTCACTCTGCCCTCAATCACACATTTTTCCTCACACCCGGAGTCACGGAACAGGCGGGTACTTTGTTTTGTTGTTTTATTGGGGGAATAAACTTGGATAGGGTAAGGACGATTGTGGGATGCCCAGTAGATTAACGAACAGGACCAATGTATATACACCACAGTATATGCATGACTCTTCTTCCTCCAGCACTGACACTTGCTGACCGTTCCTCTCCTTAAAGCGGAGTTCCACCCTAAAGTGGAACTTCCGCTGGTTGGATTCCTCCCCCCCTCAGGTGTCACATTTGGCACCTTTCGGGGGGGAGGGGGAAGAAGAGGTGTCCTTTTCCACACTTCCGGGAGCTCTGGCCAGCGGACGCGGCCGCTGACGTCAGAAGCCGGCTCCCTCCTCCCTGCTCGCTCTGCTTCTGGCCGCCTGGCCAGTAGCAGAGCGCGGCAGAGCTCGCGCATGCGCAGTAAGGTGCCCGGCGTGAAGCTGTACTGCTTACACGTCCGGGTTCCCTTACCCGTGATGGAGGCGGCTGCACCTGTCCCCCGATCCGAAGATCGGCGGCGGGTGCCGACATCGCTGGACTCCAGGACAGGTAAGTTTCCTATTATTAAAAGTCAGCAGCTACTGTATGTGTAGCTGCTGACTTTTAATTTTTTTTTTAGCCCTCGGACCTCCGCTTTAACTTCTCTCCTGCACAACACTTGCTGAACTTTACACTTCTTTACTTCCAGACCTGAAAGGAATTTATCAGGCCTCCACTTCCTCTTCTTCCACCCTAGCTAGCACATGGCGAGGCCTACACTGTGTCAGTCGGACCTTCAGACCGCCCGTTACAGGCAAGGGCCACGGGCCCTCGGATTGTAAGGCAACAGGCCCTCAGGGTGTAGCTAAGTACAATTCTGCTAGCTAGGCCTTAATGGATTACCACTCCCAGCTCATTCCTCTTCCAGGCCACTCCAGCCTACCTTGCTGTCCAGTGACACTCCTTCCCCTGACTGGCTCCTTCTACCTCCATAGACTGTCCACTGTCTCCTCCCAGCCTGCTCCAGCTTTCTCATCCAGTTTCCAGGATCTGTCACTCACCGACACCAATGGATTCTTTACAGAGTCTTTAGTGAAACATAGAAACAGAAAAGTGACAGCAGAAAAAGACTGCATAGTCCATCGAGTCTGCCCCTTTTTATTTATTTATTTATTTTTTGTTTTGTTTTCACATTAACCTTGTTGTCTGACTATAGATTTATGTTTATCCCAAGCATGTTTGAAGCCATTTACTGTTGACTGTCTCACAACCTCTGTTGGTAGTTTATTCCAATCATCAACCACCCTTTCAGTAAAATAATACTTTCTAAGATTAGTTTTGAACTTCCCTCCAGTTAGTTTGAGGTCCCCGTGTTCTTGATTTTGGTTTCATATTGAAAAGACTGCCCTCCTGAACCTTATTCACCCCCTTGATGTATTTAAAGGTTTCAATCGATATCTCCCCTCTCCCTTCTTTCCTCCACACTCTACATATTAAGTTCCTGAAGTCGCTCTTGATATGTTTTATCCCCCAGACCTTTCACCATTTTTGTTACCCCTCTCTGAACTCCTCCTATTTTATCAATATCTTTTTGTAAATGAGGTCTCCAGAACTGGACACCGTATTCTAAGTGAGGTCTCAGTAAAGATCTATATAGAGGAATCAGAACCTCCTTCCTCCTGCTGGTGACCCCTCTAGTGATATAAAGATCTATATAGAGGAATCAGAACCTCCTTCCTCCTGCTGGTGACCCCTCTAGTGATATAAAGATCTATATAGAGGAATCAGAACCTCCTTCCTCCTGCTGGTGACCCCTCTAGTGATATAAAGATCTATATAGAGGAATCAGGACCTCCTTTATCCTGCTGGTGACCCCTCTAGTGATATAAAGATCTATATAGATGAATCAGGACCTCCTTCCTCCTGCTGGTGACCCCTCTAGTGATATAAAGATCTATATAGATGAATCAGGACCTCCTTCCTCCTGCTGGGGACCCCTCTAGTGATATAAAGATCTATATAGAGGAATCAGGACCCCCTTCCTCCTGCTGGTGACCCCTCTAGTGATATAAAAATCTATATAGAGGAATCAGGACCTCCTTCCTCCTGCTGGTGACCCCTCTAGTGATATAAAGATCTATATAGAGGAATCAAGACCCCCTTCCTCCTGCTGGTGATCACTCTACGGATACATCCCAGAATATCCAAAAAAGAATATAAAAAAAAAAATTATTCATTGGGTTTGGCCGATTTATATTCTTCTACATATTTTTGGTAAAAAAAAAACGCAATCTGCGTTTATTGATTAGTTTGTGCAAAAGTTATCGTGTCTACAAACTATGGAAATTGATTTATGGCGTTTTTATTATTTTTTTTTTTTTTACTAGTTATGGCGGCGATCTGCGATTTTTATCGGGACTCTGATATTGTGGCGGACATGTCGGACATTTTTGACACTTTTTCGGTACCAATGACATTTATACAGTGATCAGAAATGTAAATATCCACTGATTGCTGTATAAATGTCACTGGTAGGGAAGGGGTTAACCTGCAGGGGGCAGTGAAGGGGTTAAATGTGTTCCCTGTATGTGTTCTAACTGTATGGGGGTGGGGCTGGCAGGGACATAACAGATCTAACTGATCCCAGCGAGAGGGATCAGTAGATCTGCTATGTCCCCCTTCACAGAATGGAGAATCACCGTGTTTACATCTCTGACAGGCGATCGCGGGTCACGAATGGACATCGAGTCCGTCCGACCCGGGGGCATGCCCACGCAGCATGTGAGTGCGTGCCGGGAGCGTGCACAAGGGCAGACATCCATGGATGTCTGCCCGGAATTTAAGATCCGCGCTGTAGCCGTCTTTTGGCTATAGCGCAGATCTGAAGTGGTTAAGGTTCCTGGTGGGAGGGGCCCCTCCCCAGACAACAGAGTTTAAAGAAGTTTTGAAAAAAAAGAACACACCTCACCCCAGCGTTCTTTCAATGAGCCAAGTCTCTGGCCTTGGACACAGGGTGGCAGGCTGGCAGGCTGGCATGTTCTGAGTAAGGTTAGGGGAGAAACAAAGAAACACAACCCCTGCAGTCTTCCAGCAGTCTCTTCAAGTGTAAAAGCATTGGTCAGGCAGCCTCATCCTGCTTTCCCCTTCTCCCCTGACAGAAATGGAGTAGCTCCTTGCAGGCTGGTTTGGCTTCAGCACAAGGACCTTGTCTCCATAAATAGCACTCCCCAGTCCCCATTCCTCCACAACGCGGTTCCAGGCATCACAGCCCTGCCCTTTCAGGGGTTTTGCAAGGATTCCCATATCATTTCATCCTCCCACTCTCCTCTGGAGCTCTCCACGACATCCATGATATGGGAGGGACATATGGAAAGTCTAGGCCCCACTCCAAGGCAACCTTGCATTGTACCTACCGCTGAAACTGGGAAAGCCTAGGTAACTTCTTCACCTTCCCTTTCCCCGGTCGGATCAGAGTGTAAGGGGATCTGTCCAATTGTTGCTGAAAGGTAGTTGCCCTGGTCTGGGTAGTGGAGGGCCTATTTAGGAACAGCTGACTGTGGGTGATAGGGGTTCCTGCAGCTCTGTCTGCGTCTGGTTCAGACTCTGGTCCTCTGCCGTCCTCTGGTGGGGTATCCATCCCATGGGACTCTCCAGTCTCCCACTCTTCCTCATCTGGACTCTCATCAGGGGACGGCCATTCTATAAGTCTTTCCAGGGATCCAAACTTGGCTTGCAATCTGGGGGAACCCCAATCAAGTGGTCTGTCTCTCTGCACCTCTTCCAGCTCACCAGAGGGCACACCCCCCTCTTGCACTAACTCCGCTGGGCAGGGGTAGACCTATGGCCAGTAGGGCTGGGGGCTCTAGTTCCTGCTGGACAGAACTTACAAGTCCTAGGTCCCCGGCTGGGCCTTCGGTCACGACAGCTCCCTCTTTCCTTCCCTCTTTGGTGTTCGCCGGGACGCAACTCCTTCCCGGCTTGACGAGGTGGCTCCAGGCCCGCTCCGGCCTTCCGCAACATCTCAGGCTGTGGCATGCAAAGTCCTGACTGCAGGTCCACATTGAAGTAGCGTGATTCCTGCTGCACGTCCATCCACCGCATTAATGGCTCATAGCAATGGCCAAATCTTGCCCATGCTTTCACTAAGGCTGATGGCATCCGACATCCTGGGCAGAGCAGACAGTCTTTCCATCCCATCCACCACCCCGAGGTCAAATCCCCCGCGGTGCTCAAGTCAGACACCCGTGTCCAGGAGTGTCTGTTCTGGCAGTTCCGACAGCCAAGTAAGGGCTGGTAGCAAACGACTACCCTCCGCCATCTTCTCCAACCTCGTGGCATCTGCTGGGCTCAAGGAAACTTTCATCTCCTCCAAGGCGTGGCTCCACCTTCTCACTTCCAGACAGGCTGGTGCCACTGAATCTGATAGGTGGGTTCTTTCCTGGTCACACTGCTATAAGCCCTGATGTGCAGGATAGAATCTTGCAGAAATGCTGGCTTTTGTAAAACTTGCCTGGGCATGTTGGCCCTTTCGGTGGTTGCCGGTAGCAGCGGTGATTTTAGTAATGCCCATGGTCCTCCTGTACGGGGCCACTCTAACACAGTCTCTCCCCTGCACTCCCACCAGCTTACCTCGATCACTCTTAGCAACAGAAGACCGTCCCAGACAAACTTCACCATTGCAAGCAGAATTTTTGAGCATAAGTTCAGTGTGCCCAACATTAACAGAGTGCTGGGCATGTTTGGCATCCAGTGATGAATGTCCGGCCTTGGCAGGGCTCCGAACATGTTTGTAATCCATGGGCGGGATCGCCCACCGTGGTTTTCCATGGGTGATGATACAAGTTACAAGTCAATGAATTGCAGAACAAGGTGTTCAAGTGTCCACCCCAGTGTCCGGTTGAAGCAACTGGGTAAGTGGGAGTGGCAATTGGCAACCACTCCCGCTGGTTACTATGAGTAACGGCACACTTGCAAGAACTTTCTGTTTTAACAGGCACATGTACAAGTCCTCCCCCCCCCCCCCAAAATCCCTCCTGAGATGTGCAAACCTGGTCACCGACTACAAGAAACGTCTGACCTCTGTGCTTGCCAACAAGGGTTTCTGCACCGAGTACTAAGTCGTGTTTTGCTTGGGGATCAAATACTTATTTTACTCACTGAACTGCAACTCCATTTATAACATTGGTATCATGCGTTTTTTCTGGGGTTTTGGTTGATATTCTGTCTCTATCATATAAAATACTCCTATGATAAAAATCATATACCCTTCATTTCTTTGTAAGCGGGCAAACCTACAAAATCTGCAGGGGATCGAATCATTATTTTCCCCGCTGTACACCCTGCTCCAAATTATTAAGCCAATGATATTTTTCTCATTTACCTAAATAATTGATGTAAACAGTCAGCATAATTCTCATGTTATCAATTCAAATTTTATTGGAACCTCCTAATGATAAACAGGATTTTTTTTTCAAAATAAAAAAACTTACAATGCGCCGTTCCAAATTATTGCGCACAGTGAGTTTCAAAACCCTTTATAAGTTGTGAAGAACTGAAAATTGTCATTTGTTGTGTTTGCAGCAGATTTACTGAGATCAAAAGCGATTTCAATCAAACTTTGAACAACATTTTAACTTTTTAAACATTTTAGCATAGGAGCCCTTATTTGATAGAAGCTTCACAAGTCTCCCATTCATTGAACTTGTGAGTTTTTGGAGAGTTTCTGCTTCAATTTGTTTGCAAGATGTCAGAATCGCCTCCCAGAGCTGCTGTTTGGATGTAAACTGCCTCCCACCCTCATAGATCTTTTGCTCCAAAGGTTCTCAATAGGGTTGAGGTCAGGGGAGGATGGAGGCCACACCATGACTTTCTCTCCTTGTATCCCCATAGCAGCCATTGATGCAGAGGTGTTCTTTGCAGCATGAGATGGTGCATTGTCATGCATGAAGATGATTTTATTATGGAAAGCATAGTTCTTCCTTCTGTACCAGGGAAGGAAGTGGTCAGTCAGGAACTCCACATACTTTGCAGAGGTCATCTTTACACCTTCGGGGACCCTAAAGGGGCTGACCAGCTCTCTTCCCATGATTCCGGCCCAAAACATGACTCCACCACTGCCTTGCTGACGTCGCAGCCTTGTTGGAACAGGGTGGCCATCCACCAACCATCCACTACTCCATCCATCTGGACCATCCAGGGTTGCACTTCTTGATACGAAAGGTATTATTTTAGTAGAAGTACGTACTGTTACGTGGTAGAGTACGACGTTTCTTGTGGAGACGTAGTTACCGACGATACCCCTATGTTCCTCTCTTTCAGTACCACACCGGAGGTAGGAGGGGACTGGAGTTGGGATAA
>BLSH010408216.1:0-13461 GCA_018402905.1 Glandirana rugosa
AAATAATATACACAAATTTGTTTTTTTTTTACCAAAGATAAGTAGCAGTATAAATTTTGGCCAAAATTTATGAAGAAAAATTACTAATTTGCAAAATTATATAACCGAAACAAAGAAAAATTATTTTTTTTACAAAATTTTCGGTCTTTTTTTAATTATAGCGCAAAAAATAAAAAACCCAGCGATGATTAAATACCACCAAAAGAAAGCTCTATTTGTGTGAAAAAAAGGACGCAAATTTCATATGGGTACAATGTTGCATGACTGAGTAATTGTCATTCAAAATGTGAGAGCAGTGAAAGCTGAAAATTGGTCTGGTTAGGAAGGGGGTTTAAGTGCCCAGTGGTCAAGTGGTTAATATATATTAGCCAAAACTGTTGAATCATTTTTTTTTTGGATATTTATTATAGCAAAAAGTAAAAAATATTGTTCTTTTTTTCAAAATCATCGCTCTTTGTTTGTTTATAGCGGCGGTCAGAAATGATGCAGAGGTGATCAAATACCACCAAAAGAAAACTATTTGTGGGGAAAAAATTATATAAATTTTGTTCGGGTACAATGTCGCACGACTGCGCAATTGTCATTCAAAATGCGACAGTGCCGAAAGCCAAAAATTGGTCTGGTCAGGAGGGGGGTTTAAGTGCCCAGTAAGGAAGTGGTTAATATAAAATATTTAGATCTCCCTTCCCCCCTTCATATAGCTTCATGTCTGATTCCTAGGTAAAATGCCCATATATCTTCTGGGTGTATTTATTATATATATATATATATATATATATATATATATATACAGTGGGTATGGAAAGTATTCAGACCCCTTAAATTTTTCACTCTTTGTTATATTGCAGCCATTTGCTAAAATCATTTAAATTCATTTATTTTCCTCAATGTACACACAGCACCCCACATTGACAGAAAAACAGAATTGTTGACATTTTTGCAGATTTATTAAAAAAGAAGAACTGAAATATCACATGGTCCTAAGTATTCAGACCCTTTGCTGTGGCATTCATATATTTAACCTCCTCCCATCCGCGCCATAGCCGAATGACGGCTACAGCACGGCTCTAAAATGCCGGGAGGACGTCTATAGACGTCCTCCCATTTGGCTCGTGCTGGGCGCGCAGGCGCGAGCGGCGCGTGCACGTTCCGCCGCACGCTGCGGGAGCGTGCCCGTGGGTCGGGCGGACCCAACGTCCGCCGGAGACCCACGATCTCCTTACAGAGAGGAGGAACGGGGAACCGCCGTGTTCACTTCTGTGAGGGGGGGCATGCCAGATCTACTGATTCCTGTTACTGGGATCAGTTAGATCTGTCATGCCCCTGCCAAGCCCGCCCCCCACAGTTAGAACACACCCAGGGAACATAGTTAACCCCTTCACTGCTCCCTGCAGGTTAACCCCTTCACTGCCAATGACATTTATACAGTAATCAGTGGACATTTAAATTTCTGATCGCTGTATAAATGTCATTGGTCCCAAAAAAGTGTCAAAAACGTCTGACATGTCCGCCCCGATATCGCAGTACCGATAAAAATCGCAGATCGCCGCCATTACCAGTAAAAAAAAAAATAATAATAAAAACGCCATAAATCAATGTCCATAGTTTGTAGGCGCGATAACTTTTGCGCAACCCAATCAATAAACGCCGATTGCGATTTTTTTTACCAAAAATATGTAGAAGAATATATATCGGCCAAAACTGATGAATAAATTTGTTTTTTTATTTTTGGATATTTATTATAGCAAAAAGTAAAAAATATTGTTTTTTTTTTCAAAATTGTCGCTCTTTTTTTGTTTATAGCGGATATCAGAAATGACGCATAGGGGATCAAATACCACCAAAAGAAAGCTCTATTTGTGGGAAAAAAAGGACGCAAATTTTGTTTGGGTACAACTTCGCACGATCACACATTTGTCATTCAAAGAGCGACAGCGCTGAAAACTGAAAATTGGTCCGGGCAGGAGGGGGGGTTTAAGTGTCCAGTAAGGAAGTGGTTAACTCAGGTGCTGTCCATTTCTTCTGTTCATCCTTGAGATGGCTCTACACCTTCATTTGAGTCCAGCTGTGTTTGATTATACTGATTGGACTTGATTAGGAAAGCCACACACCTGTCTATATAAGACCTTACAGCTCACAGTGCATGTCAGAGCAAATGAGAATCATGAGGTCAAAGGAACTGCCTGAAGAGCTCAGAGACAGAATTGTGGCAAGGTACAGATCTGGCCAAGGTTACAAAAAAAAATTCTGCTGCACTTAAGGTTCCTAAGAGCACAGTGGCCTCCATAATCCTTAAATGGAAGACGTTTGGGATGACCAGAACCCTTCCTAGAGCTGGCCGTCCGGTTAAACTGAGCTATCGGGGGAGAAGAGCCTTTGAGAGAGGTAAAGAAGAAATCAAAGATCACTGTGGCTGAGCTCCAGAGATGCAGTCAGGAGATGGAAGAAAGTTGTAGAAAGTCATCCATCACTGCAGCCCTCCACCAGTCGGGGCTTTATGGCAGAGTGGCCCGACTGAAGCCTCTCCTCAGTGCAAGACACATGAAAGCCCGCAGGGAGTTTGCTAAAAAACCACCTGAAGGACTCCAAGATGGTGAGAATTAAGATTCTCTGGTCTGATGAGACAAAGATAGAACTTTTTGGCCTTAATTCTAAGCGGTATGTGTGGAGAAAACCAGGCACTGCTCATCACCTGTCCAATACAGTCCCAACAGTGAAGCATGGTGGTGGCAGCATCATGCTGTGGGGGTATTTTTCAGCTGCAGGGGCAGGACGACTGGTTGCAATTGAGGGAAAGATGAATGCGACCAATTACAGGGATATCCTGGATGAAAACCTACTCCAGAGTGCTCAGGACCTCAGACTGGGCCGAAGGTTTACCTTCCAGCAAGACAATGACCCTAAGCACACAGCTAAAATAACGAAGGAATGGCTTCACAACAACTCCGTGACTGTTCTTGAATGACCCAGCCAGAGCCCTGACTTAAACCCAATTGAGCATCTCCGGAGAGACCTAAAAATGTCTGTCCACCAACGTTCACCATGCAACCTGACAGGACTGGATAGGATCTGCAAGGAGGAATGGCAGAGGGTCCCCAGACTCATGGCTGTATTAGATCAAAAGGGTGCTTCTACTAAATACTGAGCAAAGGGTCTGAATACTTAGGACCATGTGATATTTCAGTTTTTCTTTTTTAATAAATCTGCAAAAATGTCAACAATTCTGTGTTTTTCTGTCAATATGGGGTGCTGTGTGTACATTAATGAGGGAAAAAAATTAACTTAAATGATTTTAGCAAATGGCTGCAATATAACAAAGAGTGAAAAATTTAAGGGGGTCTGAATACTTTCCGTACCCACTGTATATATATATATATATATATATATATATATATATATATATATATATATAAATATATATATATATGTGTGTGTGTATGTATATATATTTTATTTTATTAAATAACATATATGATTACTTTCACTGTTTCACAGTATAAATGAATCCCGTATAGTAGCGATTATCTGCTATAAAGGGCTAATTTTAGTTTTTTAACCCCATTATGATAGGTGATACAAAAAAAGCATGTTGTTGTTACTAAACGTCTTAGGCCTGGTTCACACCTATGCGTTTTTTGCAGGAACCCACTACAGTTCATTTAACATGGTTTCCTATGGGACACGTTCACATTTATGCTTTTTTTCAGCCGCTGTGTATTTGGAAAGGGTGTTTCGCTTTCGTCTAGATAGCGAGGTTACTTTGTGGTATAAGCAAGGAAGTTCAGACCGGTTTTGTGTATTAATGAGCTTTTACTGAACAAAAATGCTGTACATACAAAACTATTACAATATTAGGAATACAAATCAAGACTGACAGATTTCTATAGCAAATTAACAACCTAGCAAACAATCAAACTATAGTCTGTAACGGTAGAAATACACTTAAATGTTACTTAGTTTCATTTACTGTGTTCATGATCTCAGTTGACTACGATTCTTCTGGAGACCAGGCACTTTCCTTAGTTTCACAGATGAGTGCTTCGATGTTAATCCATTGTGAGAGTCAGCTCTTCTGCCCTGAGCTTATCTCTGGCAATATTTATATGGCTCAATTTGTTTACAATGGCTACCTTAACGATGTAGTAACCGAAATGCCTGTGTATTCCTAAATTCTACCTCAAGACTCTGCCATTCCAAATATATAATTGTTTACAGTATCTATAGAGACAACTGTCAAACTGTAAAACAACAATGGTAACAAACTCATTAACCTTAACAATCAACTGACAAATGTCCCATTGTTTCAGGACAGCCTGTGTTACCAAGGCATTCGTTTGAGAAGCATCCTCTAACAAACCTGATCTGTTAAAATGAGTCTGATAGATAAATAAATCATTTGTTCATATAAAATATTTTTTATATCAAACGCAACACAAAGGGTCAAGTACTTTTTTCAAAGCAAAACTGTGCTTTTTTTTTTTTTCGGTTCAATATACTTCAATAGAGAAGCTGCAGAAAAGCATGTAGGGCGTTGTTCCCACAATTTGCGTTTTTGAATCTGCCCAACAACAAATTGGTCACTGCAGAGACGGATTAAAAGCAAACTGCATTGGTGTGAACCGAGCCTTATGCTGGCCATACACGTATCAATTTTCGGACAAAATATTAATTACGAAAAATCTTTGTACATTCACTGAATGAAAGAATGTTATTTGAAAATTTCACTTGCTTTTAACATTCAGTTTTAAAAGGTATGTTATTTCTGAACAAACACCACATACATTGTCTGAAAATTCCTTTGCCCGAGAAATTTTCTTTTCTGCTCCTTCTAATTTTCCCGTCACTGTGGTCGAAAACGAACGTTGATTTGACCCGACTAACAATTAGAAAATCAACGAACAGTCTTAAAATTAATTTTCTTTGAAGGAAGACATTATTGTTGTATGGCCTGCATAAGTGACAGTAGGAACAGGGAGCTTTTATCAAGCTACCTGCCTATGACAAGGGAGTCTGTCATACATAATATATTACAATTCTGTCTGAAAATCCGTGAAACAGTCTTTATTTTTCTTTAACCAGTTGCCGACTGCCCGCCGTGGCTTGACGGTGGCAACTTGGCTTGATTTTGCGAACCGCCATCACCTGACGGCAGCCGCGTGCCCACTGTGTTATGGGGGAGCCAGGGAGCGGGTAGGGCGGACTTGATGTCTGCTGGCTACCCGCGATCGCTCCCCCATAGTGCCAGAACGGGGACCGCTAATGTAAACAAGGAATGTGATCGTAGGCTCCCTGTGTATGGGATCCGCGATCACTCTCCTCCCCCAGTCAGCCCAGCCCCCACACAGTAACACATCCTAGGGAACACAGTTAACCCCTAGAGCGCCCCCTAGTGTTAACCCCTTCCCTGCCAGTGACATTTATACAGTAGAGAAGGAATCTGCCAGTGCTGGAAAGGAAGTCACAGAGAAAACCGAGGGACAGATGGGGGCCATCTGGGGGCCGGCAATCTCTGTGTCTCTCTGAGGCTCGGGCGCGATGTCACATCTGGGCCAGCAAAAGTAAACAAAGCTGGGTATCCGACTAGAAAGCATCAGATGATTCTTTTTTTTTTTTGATCTGATGCTTTCCAGCCTGGAGGAGAGGTGTGCATCTCTCCATAAAGAGGACCTGTCACGCAGTATACCTATTACAAGGGATGTTTACATTCCTTGTAATAGGAATAAAAGTGATCAACAATTTTGTTTTTTAAGGGAAAGTGTAAAAATAAAATAATCAATAAAAAAAAATAATTAAGGTGCCCCTGTCCGCGCGTGCTCGCACGCAGAAGCGAACGCATACGTAAGTCACATCCGCATATGTAAGCGACATTCAAACCACACATGTGAGGTATCACCACGAACGTTAGAGTGAGAGCAATAATTCTAGCACTAGACCTCCTCTGTAACTCTAAACAGGTAACCTGTCGCCTATGGAGATTATTTAGTACCAAAGTTTGGTGCCATTCCACGAATGTACGCAATTTTAAAGTGTGACATGTGAGGTATCTATTTACTTGGAGTAACATCATTTTTTTTTATTCAAGAATGTTTTAAAAAAAGTTTGAAAAATCGCTACACAAATACCGTGTAACATACAAAGTTGCAATTACCGCCATTTTATTCCCTAGGGTCTCTGCTAAAAATAATATATATATATATATATATATGTATGTTTGGGGGTTCTAAGTAATTTTCTAGCAAAAAAATGTATGAATTTTACATGTAGGAGAGGAGTGCACAGTATTGAAGTGGTTAAATAAAAAAATTGATCTTGTGATCTTGTAGTCTGATGATATTTACCAGATTCATCCTCTAATAGTATATACAGTATATCTCTTCTGTCTGTTATTCTTAGAGTGGGTTAGAGATTTTGCTCTCTAAACATACAGTTGGTTATTTATATTTACCATGGCATAGAGATATTTAAGAATAAATTGCCCTTTATTTAAAACGTTACATATTAACTGAATTATACACCACATTGTTTTTAAGGTTATTATCCGATTAATCGATTAATCAAAACAATAATCGGCCAACTAATCAATTATTAAAATAATTGTTAATTGCAGCCATAGTTTCCCAAGTGGTTCTCCCCCTAGTGAGTAACTTTTTTTAGCTTCTTAGAACAATTACTTTACAGTTTTCAATATTAAACCTCATCTGCCATATAGCTACCCAGCTTTCTATTTTAACTAGGTCTTGTAAAGTTTCTATATCTTTTAATGAAGTTATAGTCCAGTTTCGCTCTGTATCCTCAATAAACACTGAAATTGAGCTATTTATTCCAACCTCTATATCATTTATGAACAAGTTAAACAGAATTGGTTCCAGGACAGGGCCCAGGGGTACCCACTCACAACTTTAGACCATTCAGAAAATATGCCATAAATCAGCACCCTCTGGATGTGCTCCTGCAAGCAGTTTTCTACTCAGGTAAATGCAATCTCATAAATGCCAAAAGACCTCAAAGTGATTGTAAAGCGTTGTTTTTTTCTCGCATCGTCTTCCAGGGCAGCATCCTGAGAGATAGGCTCCTCCTCCCTAAAACAGGAAACACATTAGTCCACCATTATAAAAAGATTAGCCTCACCTGTATGATTCAGTTATTTTGTGTTTCCTCTGGACCCAGAGCTGAAACACGGTACTCCAGTCCCTGTGCTATCTGCAGGGGACGCCTGGATTGAGCCCCCTTCGGTGACCCGGGGTTTGGAGGGAGGCCTCCAGGTGCAGCTCACGGCTTTGTCACTGCCCGAGGTTTCACCCCTACTGAGGGGTCAGCAACCATCCCCCCAGACTGCAGGGCACTTTCCCCAGCTGTTGCTGCATCCGGGTCCTGGCAGGGGAGACCCACTCCCCGGCAGCTGACCGCAGGCTCACTGATGCCGTCTTGCCCTGCTGTGGACCCCTCCCCCAGGGGTCCATGGGCTCCCTTTGCGGGGGGGGGGGTCGGGCCGCCTGGGGGAGCTCTCGCGAGAGCGTTCCATGTCTCCTCGTGCGGCTCCGCCGCTCGCCGTCCGTGCAGGTTCTCGGACTAGGACCAGCAGGTGTACCAAGATGGCGCCGGACTGCCATCCGGTCACATGCTTCCAGGTAGCGGCTATCTTGGTGAGGGCAAGACGCCGTACAGGACGCCCCAATTCTGGTGACGTCACGGCCGGCGGAATTGGCGCAACTTTTTTTAAAAAAAAGAGAAATTAGCAGAAAGTCAGGAGCAAAAGCTCTGCCTTTTACCTGTTCATTACCTGTAACCATTTAGTCAGTATGCAGAATTTTCGTTCATTCGGGTCCCTTTTGCTTATTTTTAGGCAAAAGCCCCAGAGGAGAAGAGGGGGAAAAGCACGGCTAAGTCATGTAGCTCATGCGGCCATCACTTCCCTCCAGAATGGAAGAAACTGCTCTGCCAGAAATGTGTGGACAAGTTGGTAACTAAAGAGTCGCAGAACTACCTTAAAGACGCACTCAGTAGCTTTAAAAAAGAAATAAGAGGCACCATTGCACCCTTACAAGCAACCATAAAGAGATTAGAAAGTGGAACTGGTACGGACAGGCACAGCATACCGTCCACCAGCAAAACAACTCCTCTAGCAGAAAGTGGCGAAGAGAACCTCCCAGATCCAGAGAGCGGGTCGGAGGAGTCTGAGGCTGAATCTGAGGAAGGGCTGTGCTCTGACTCAGATGAGGAGTCGGAGGCAGAGGGCACGCTATTTCCGTCAGAAGAAACAGAGAGTCTTCTAAGAGACATAGCAGACACTCTAGGGATCAAAGGGAAGAAAATGGCAGAGCTTTCCCTGCATGACAGGATGTACAAAGGGCTACAACCTAAAAAGACCAGAACTTTTCCCGTCCACCAGACCCTAAAGGAACTGGTCAAAAAGGGAATGGAGTGAGCCAAAGAAAAAACTGTTTACACCAGCAGCCATCAAACGCAGATATCCTTTTGAGGAGGAGGACACCAAATTTCGGGCGAAATGCCCGGAAGTGTATGCCTCCCTGGCTCGGATAGCAAACAAGACGGACTTGGCATTTGACGATGCAGGGACACTAAGTGATCCCATGGATAAGAAAATATATGCATTGCTCAAAAGAGCCTGGGAAGTAGGTGCAGCTAACTTAAATCCAGCCATAGCGTCCACCTGCACGGCCCACACGCTCCTGATTTGGTTGAACCAGTTACAGGGGGCTTCTGGAGGGGGATACGCCTAGGGAAGCGCTGACTCAGACCATCCCCTCACTGATCAGAGCTGCTTCCTTTCTCGCTGATGCTTTAGCAGAAACGGTAAGGATAGCGCCAAGAACCACAGCGCTGGTGAACTCAGCCAGAAGGGCCCTATGGCTCAAAGCTTGGAGGGAGATGTCGCCTCCAAAAGTCAGTTATGTGGGATCCCTTTTTCGGGGGACCTGTTATTTGGAGCAGAGCTGGAATCAGTTCTCGACAAAACAGTGGCCAAGAACAAAGGGTTTCCTCAGTCCAAGAAGAAACAAGGCAAAACCCCTTTTCGTCAGCCAAGGAAGTGTGATAGACAAGGGGCGAAGAAACGCTGACAGCAAGGCCGGGATCAGCAGAGTTGGCAGAAAAACAGAAAGGAGAAGGAGGACTTTATCCTCAAGCCCTCAGGCCAAAAGAGTAAACCACAATGACAATGCAAAAGTAGGGGGCAGACTGGCAAGATTTTCTACGGCATGGGAAAAGGTCACGACAAACGGCTTAGTTCTGCGCACACTAACAGAAGGCTATGCACTGGAACTCACCAGACTCCCCCCTCCAAAATTCCTATTGACTACAATGCCAAAAAAGAAGGACGAAGCGGATGCGTTCTTGGACGCCATTCAAGAACTCATAGTGCAGAAGGTGGTGTGTTACCTTCCCCAAGGGGAAGAGGGGACAGGTGTCTACTCTCACTTGTTCCCCAGGAGGAAACAGTCAGGGAAGCTAAGGCTGATCCTGAACCTCAAGAACATCAACAACTACGTAACCTACAAAAAATTCAGAATGGAGTCCATTTATTCTGTCATAAACATCCTCTCGGAAGGAGTGTTCATGACCACGATAGATCTCCAGGATGCATACCTGCATGTTCCTATAAAGAGCTCTCACCAAAGGTTCTTACGGTTTGCCATAAAGGGACCAGCAGCCACCCTGCATCTCCAATACACCGCCCTGCCCTTCGGGGTCTCCTCTGCACCAAGGATCTTCTCAAAGATCATGGCAGAGGCCCTAAAAGAGCTGAGGTTAAAAGGCATAGGAGTAATCCCATACCTGGACGACCTTCTATTTTTTGCGGATTCAGGAACATCCCTGGAAGCCAACATTCAGACGGCCATATCCTACCTGCAGGGACTAGGGTGGTTAATAAACAGGGAGAAATCTCAACTCAACCCCAGTCAAAAAGTAACCTAGTTAGGTTACATACTGGACTCGAGACAAACAACAATATTTTTGACAGAAGACAAAATAGAAAAGATTATGAGGGCAGTGGAATCTCTCTTAGAAAAAGAACTGGTAACCATCAGGAGAGGTATGGCAGTTCTGGGTCTAATGTCAGCCTCGATACCGGCCATCACGTGGGCACAGATCCACATGCGGCCCCTTCAGAACCACATACAGGCACTATGGGACGGCGACACTTCTTCTTTGGACGAAAGTAACCAAGTACCACGTCAGGTCAAGGAATCGCTGTACTGGTGGCTAGCTCCACGGCGTTACATAGAAGGGCGAAGATGGACACAAACCAACCCAGTATAGATTACCACGGATGCCAGTTCCCGAGGCTGGAGAGCCCACACAGAAGGTCTCTGTGCTCAAGGGGTATGGGACCGCAAAATGTCCAAAGCTTTGTCAAACACGAGGGAACTAAGAGCAGTACAGGAATCACTGGGGGCCTTCCGATCGGCCATCTTTGGGAAAGATGTACGTATCCAGTCAGACAATGCCACGATGGTGGCCTATTTGAACAGGCAAGGGGGAACAAGGTCTCTGCAACTGATGACAATAGCAGAGTCCATACTGTTATGGGCAGAGGCAAACATCCTTTCAATCTCGGCTTTCCACCTAAAGGGCACAAGCCACGTCCTAGCAGATTTCCTAAGCAGGAATACAGTGAGACAGACAGAATGGATGTTGCATCAGGAGGTCTTCTCATGTATCAAGGGGAGTGGGGGACTCCCAAAATAGACCTGTTTGCATCAAAATCAAATGCAAGACTCCCAAAATTTTTCTCCCTGGACCCTCTAGATGGCAACAGCGGGATAGACGCCTTCAACCAAACCTGGGATTTCCAGTTAGCGTATGCATTCCCTCCAATGGCTCTGCTTCCCAGGGTGCTTCAGAAAATCAAGAAGGAGAAAGCTATGGCCATACTCATTGCCCCCTTCAGGCCTCAAGAGCGTGGTTCACCCATCTAATGACACTCAGTACAAAGCCACGACTAATCCTACCGGATCGGCCGGACCTACTAAGTCAGGGTCCAGTAGATCACCCGAGTCAAAAAATGTTCAAACTCTCAGCCTGGTTCCTGAGAGGGTGAGGCTGCAAGGAAAAGGGTTATCGGACAGAGTCATCGACACCATCCTGGCAAGCAGGAAACCAGTCACCAGGGCCATCTACGAGAAAGTGAGGAAATAATTCACTTCCTGCCTCAAGGCCAAAGGAGACTCAAACCAGGAATTCATCCCGTTAGTACTGGATTTCCTGCAAGAGGGGGCAGACAAGGGCTTGGCAACTGGCACCCTGAAGGTACAGGTAGCGGCCCTTTCTTCCCTCCCAGACTTCAAGTTAGCAGAAGACCCACTGATCAAGATATTTCTGTTCTCTCTGAAGAGATCCAGGCCAGCAAAACTGAGCGGGGCCCTGAAATAAGACTTGGGCATAGTTCCAAAAGGTTTCCTTGCATCACCTTTTGAACCTCTGGAGGAGACTGGGGACAAACATCTCACTCTAAAAACAGCACTTTTAGTAGCCCTGGTCTCAGCCAGGAGGGTCAGCAAGATTCATGCCTTATCAATACTAGAACCCTACTGTGAGATATACCCGGATAAGATAATACTCTCCCCGGATCCTGCTTTCCTGCCCAAGGTACCGTCTAATTTTCATAGATCACAAAGAGTAGTCATACCTTCTCTGCCGAAATCCCTGGCCGGCAGAGAAAGGGAGATCTATGACAAACTAGATGTAAGGAAAACGCTCATTGCCTACTTGGAAAGAACCAAGGACTGGAGGAAGACCACATCCCTGTTTGTACTCCACTCGGGGACAAATAGGGGTAAAAGAGCATCCAAGAGCACCATAAGCAGGTGGATCAGAATGGCCATTCACATGGCATATAAAGCACTAGAGCTCAAGGGCCCCGCGGGAGTCAAGGCACATTCAACTAGAGCATGGGTCACCTCGGCTGCAGAAAAAGCGGGAGCCTGTCCTGAGCAGATCTGCAGGGCAGCCACATGGTCGAGCTTCGGTACTTTCATAAAGCACTACCGCATCGATCGACTGACCAGTCAGGATTAGGCCTTCGGGCGCAAGTTGCTACAGTTCTTATGCCCACCCTAGTAAGTATTGCTTGAGACATCCTCTCAGGATGCTGCCCTGGAAGACGATTCGAGAAAACAGAGTTGGGTACCTGGTAAACTCTTTTTCTAAGACGTCTTCCAGGGCAGCGCTAGTTCCCACCCTGGGGATTTCTTTCTCAGGTAGTATGTAGGGACGCTATAGCTTGCTGGTAGTCCTTCGGTGCTTGCTTATAACTGAGGCATACAGGTGAGGCTAATCTTTTTATAATGGTGGACTAATGTGTTTCCTGTTTTAGGGAGGAGGAGCCTATCTCTCAGGATGCTGCCCTGGAAGACGTCTTAGAAAAAGAGTTTACCAGGTACCTAACTCTGTTTTTTTTTTTTAATAACTAACATGTTATACTTACCTCCTTTGTCTAAGGGTTTTGCACAGTGATCCCGATCCTCCTCCTTCTGGGGTCCCTCCGGTGCACTCCTGGCTCCTCCCCGCATCGAGTGCCCCCACAGGGAAGCGGGCGTTCTCCCGAGTCCTGCTGCTACGTCCATTGACACAGACAGCAGGACTCGGACCCCCCCACCGGCTCCCGCGTCATTGGATTTGATTGACAGCAGTGGGAGCCAATGGCTGCGCTGCTATCAATCTATCCAATCAGGACCCGGGACACCGGCTGGAGCGGGTGTGCTCGTCCCCGGCACGGGAAAGACAGGGTTCAGGTAAGTAAAACAGGTGCTCTGGGGGGCTGCTACACTAAAGGAGATTTTTCACCTTAATGCATAGAATGCATTAGGGTGAGAAACCTAGAGGGTGTACAACCCCTTTAATTTGTAAATTAAGCATTTACAGTCCTGCTCACCATTATTGGCACCCATGAAGTTTATGTACATATTGTGGAATATCTACTGAAGGAAATGTATCAAATTAACCAACATATTACTACAGATAGCTTGTGTTTGACAAAAAACTGTAAATGATAAATAACATTTAAAAAGATAAACATTATGAGGAAAACCATAATGCTTGCCTTGTCAGTGGTATTGGCACCCTTTGCTGCAAATCAGTATGGAAACCCAATTTGGCTCACCTGTTGCAGATCTCAAATGAGGATCACCTGTGATGAATTGCCTCCACCCATGTGACCCAAATTAGCCAATAAATGAACATTTTGGTTTTATAAAAAGCCACCTGTTATTCCCTCTTCATGTGTGACAATGGTAAAGACAAAGGAGCTGTCTGACGACACCAGAAATGCTATTATTTGCAAGCACAAGACCTCCAAAGGGTATAAGGCCATCTCCAAAGACCTTGGCATCCCTGTTTCAACGGTGCGTAATGTTATTAAGAAGTTTTCCAGGCATGGAACTGTCAAGAACCTCCCTGGACGTGGGGGGAAGAGAAAAATTGATGACAGAAGTCTTCGAA